>MU733923.1:0-37907 GCA_026770625.1 Nicotiana glauca | reverse complement strand
TCAATATACCCAAACCCCACACCCCTTACCCCTCAGAACCCCCTCCTCCTCTCACCTCGTCTCTTCAGAGACGGTTAACCCTAGCAGCCGCCACCCTTTTCCACCATTCTCCGGTGGCGGTGCCAGCCCCAATCCGCCTGGAAAATACACCCCATAACCATCACAATCTCCTATTTCCAAATCCTTGTATCACTTCCCTCGAACATCCCAAGAAAAGCTCGAATCGTGATTTAAAGGGATGAACCCTAGCAGCCGCCACACTCCCCACAGCCTTTCAGTGGCGGCGCCGCCTCCAACCCCTCCCAAATTAACACCCTGAAACCACCTCATTCCCCTCTACCCTAATCCACAATCTATTACCCTCGAATCAAACCAGAACTTGTCAAATAATGAGTCTAAGTTTTAAACCTAAAACTTCAAAGTCAAGATTCGATGAACCTTTAAGCTAATTTTGTCTTTATATGTGTGTTCTTGATAAGAACACACAGTTAAAGTCAAAATTTGATTTTAAAAAAAGATTCGAAGGCTTCCTCCAATTACTACTTACCGGTGAGTTTTCTGTCCTATTTCTATATTTATATGTTATTGATATTATTCTGATGTTTGTCTTTCCTCGTATCTTTTTCTTTTCTCTGGTCAATTTCAATTGAAATTCGACCAGCCCTCCGGCTCAAACTATTTCTGTTCGATGATTGTTCTTCAGACTATTTTGTGAAGTTTGTTTCATTAATTATGATGTCTGTTTGTTTTGAGACTTCGAAATTGTATCTCGTTTAATCACTTAGTCAGAATAATTAAGATTAGTTTAATAGTTTGGTTTAATTTCTTGTTTAATTGTGTTGATAAGAATTGATTAGTATAAGTTTAAAGTGGTCACCTAATTGAGAAGCTTCTATAATGGTAGGGTTTAAGATTTCACTACTGAATAATTTAAAGCCATAAGAGTTGAGTGGAATCGAATTTTTAAATATTTAAAGGGCATTCTGTGGATCCTAAGGGCATTTTCATTTGCCTATTTAAGAAGACATAGAAACTGAATTCAAAAGAACACAAGAGATATTCTGAAAAATACAGGAATTTTGAAGAGATAGAGTCCAGAAAAATGAAAATTAAAACAGCAAGGAATTTTCTACTGTTCCATTGTTTCAGTAGTTCTTTATCCGTTTAAGCTCTGCAAACAATAGTGTTCAGTAAAGGGAGTTGAATTGGTTTTATATTAGTTTTTTGGAAGGTTTTTTGATCAAGCTGTGTTGAAGACCATTGTGCCATTGGATTTTGAATCGATTTTCTGGTTTCGATTACCAAAATTTGGGCTCTGCTGCTTTTGCTAGGGATTATTTCTTCCTCATTTCTTTTGTTTTCCCTCACTCTCAGGTACACTGTCGAAACTTGTCATGGAATTGAGTATTTACTAGTATGATTGAAGATTTGGAAGTTCAAGTTGAAATTTGAATAAGGCATCTTAAATTTATAATGTAGTTACTGTTAGTCATTACCATTATGTATGATTAGATGCTTCATTTTGTTTGATATAATTTCGGGTTTGTGTTGAGTGCTGCTTCGTTTAGTTGCTTAGATTTAATGTATAATTTCAGAATATTAGGTGTTGCAATATTGTTTGGACTCTAGTTGCATGAATGGACTGTTTAAAACATGCTGTAAGGATAGATTGCTTGAGTATATTGATTGGTTTTTCTGTAACCTAAAATTAGGAGTTGCTACGGTGAAGCACTGTCCATTATACAACTGGGATTTGTACTGTGATACTTAATCAGAAATTACCATCTAGATGGTCTGTATGAGCATGAGTTCTTCAGGCTTGCTTGTGATTTTAGTTTTGGCGAATTAAAATGTAAGTATGACCCCACCTGATTTTAAGGTTATGGTTCATGAGAAAATATGTGAAAATGATTTTGAATTTGATAAATGAAGGATTGGTTGAATCAGAAATCATGTAGGTGTCTAATTGTATAAAAATCATAATTTCCCCTTGTTGAATCAGTTTCAATATTTCTAGCTTTGTACCAGTTGATGGATATTTTGAGCAGGCATAGTGATTTGGGGTCTGATTGGGCTCACAAGGACTCGATCCTGAGCTAGTGTTTTTTTTGTTTGCCATGGTTTCCAAAATGGGTCTCTTTGGGCGTTTATTTTGAGCCATTTTCTTTTTTTAAAAAAAAGAATCATTAGCTTAGCATTTGCAACAGTATGATGGGCTTTCCTTTGGGACCAACTTTTGGGATAAAAATAGACGTCCATCTGTCGATCCCGTATTAAGTGCAAATTTTGGCATAAAAGGTCTTCGAATTCTTCAAGTTTGACTAATTAGCCCGACTCTCCGGAGGTGAGCCATATTAGATGACTAAATAATTTATGGCTCTCTAGATATAGTTTGAATTCTCTTTAAAATTGGATTGAGGCGTGCCGTGCCAAACAAAATGACAATTGCATGGCCCTCGTTTTAATTAATCTTGTATTGATCCTTAGAATTCAAGGTGTGCCACTTAGTGAAATTTCCATGGCCCTCACAAAGTTAAGACACGTAGTTGCTTTAGGCGCGTACTTTAATAATATTACTTTTCTAAACTGGGGTGTGCATTTCATGTGACCCAAATCCAAATCCTTATAATGTTGAATAAAAATGTGTTTTCGAATTACGGGTGTATTTCATATGACGTGATCCAAAGACATATTTTAGACAACGTTAAATCTTCTTTAAAAAATAAATAAAAGCTGTTAAAAGTTAAAAATGCACATAGGTTCAAAATGTTCTCAAAATCAAATAATTATGCCAATTATAGCAGTTGAGCGACCGTGCTAGAACCACGAAACCCGGGAATGCCTAACACCTTATCCCGGGTTAACATAATTCCTTACCCGGATTTCTGGTTCGCGGAGTGTAATACAGAGTCAACCTTTTCCTTGATTCGGGATTTGAAACTGATGACTTGGGACACCATAAATTATCCCAAGTGGAGACTCTGAATCTTTTAATAATAAATACCGTTTTGATTGTCCTTTAATTGGAAAAACTCCCTTATTATACCCTCTTCCCGGGGGTGTAGTAAAAAAAAAAGTGTGACAGCTCTGGCGACTCTGCTGAGGACATGAACCCAGAACCACTGGTTCAGGGTTAGAAATTCAAGCTTGGAATAATTGTTATAATTGTCTTTATTTATTATCTGATTTTATTTACATATTTGGTCCTAATGTGCTAAATGTTGCTTTTTACTGCTTTGATATTGCTAAATTGTATATAAACTGCTACGAAACCATTCTCTTCTCATCTTCGGGGATGTGCTCGTTGGTCGAGACTCCCTATTCTGTTAGTGTCAATACCTTAGAATAGGAAAGAGGCTCGAACACTTTATTAAGCCGGATGGCCTTTTGGTTCCCGGTACGTAGCCCCCTCCTCGACTCGAGTTGTCCGCTCGAATACACAAGTATAGAACAAATACCCAGGTTTTGAACCTAGAATAACTCAGCTTCATGCCGAATCCCTAGTAGGGCCGAATCCCTAGTAGGAACGTTTGTTTGCATCATGTGCATTTGACTTTGGATATTCAACACAGGGGTTGGGTCTGTCTAGGACAGGTGTACCAAAAATGAAAGGACCATCCTGATGCATCTTACTTGCTACTTGTGCATTTATTTGCTTCGGATCTGCATGTTGAGCGGTTTTTGAAAATGGGAAGAGAATTGAGAGAAAAAATAAGAACAAAAAATATAATAAAGTACTTGTTTTGAAAAATCAGTATCCAAATATACTGAAACTTTGCCAAAATTTCAACCAAAAAAAAAAAGAAAGGGGAATTTTCGTTGTTTTTCAAAAACAAAAAAGGAGTAAAAATGGGAAATTTTGTTTTTTAAAAATTGTTGGTTTCATTTTGTCAAAATTGGCAGAACTACGTGAGTTTGATTCTCACCGGATATGAGATACGTAGGCAATGCACATCGGGTTCAATTATTTTCAGAAAAAGGAAAATACATAAGCACAAAATTAGGGGTACATAAATGTCATAGTTTTTGCCATAAGTAAGGTGATGACATTCTTGTCCAAAATAGCCAAGTGTCTCCAAAAAGGGCGTCGGAAGGCCGTTTTTGCAAGAATAACCTCCTTTGGTCGTTTTTCAAATTTTTAGCCTGTTAGCAAATACAGCCTTTAGATCTTTTTCATCGAAGTGCTAAAAGGCCGTATTGACAAGACTAGATATTTAAAAATAAAAAATTGAGTCAAAACAAGTCTTGATTATTAAAAAAATCACCCTAATAAATGTGCAAAATGAGCACGAACCAAAATTTGCCAATAACGGTCATGAACAAGATCCCTTTGGAGCTGCATATGTGGTGGAATGATCTGGGCGAATCAGGGCAAGATAAGGTCAATCTACACTTGGGAGGCCTCACTGGGTTTTTAAAGATTAATCCTAGGGGAGACATCGTAAAGGCGTTGGTTACATTCTAGGACCCGGCCCACAACGTATTACATTTCTCAGATTTCGAACTCACCCCGACCATGGAAGAAATAGCTGGATATATTCGGGGTCCTAAACTTCCTCTAAGGCACCAGTACTTGATTGCTCCAAGGGAGATCGCCGTATACAGGTTTTTAGATTCCCTAAAGATAAGCAGGGGGTCCATAACCCAGATTTGGAAGCTGGTTTTTGTACGCTGCAGTTTGTATACAAGAGATATGGTCATATAGGGGGGTTTAACAATCCAACAAACAAAATTTTTCGCAAAGGAAACCGCCTCAAATGGGAAGAACACAGGTGTTTTGCATTTATGGTAGTCTTCTTGGGCCTTTTGGTGTTTCCCCGGAAAGACGGAAATATTGATATACGGATAGCTGGGGTTGTCAGCACCTTGCTTAATCAGGTTAAAAGTACCCTCACACCCATGATAATATCTGAAATCTTCCGCGCTCTCACAGCCTGCAAAGCCGGAGGAGACTTCTTTGAAGGGTGCAACTTGTTATTACAAATGTGGATGATCGAACATCTATGTCATCGTCCTCAATTCATGAGTTGTGGGTCGACTGAGAAGAGCTGCATAGAGGAGTTCCATACAAGAGTCAATGGATTCAGCTTGCCATAGGGGGTCACAGAATGTGTATCACATCTTCGTTCCATCAATGCAACTCAAATAGAATGGACGTTCGGGTGGCTTCCCGTAGATGAGATCATATACATGCCAGCTACCGGTCCTCATTTCCTTTTGATGGGTCTCAAGAGTATCCAACCTTATACCCCACACCGGGTGTTGAGACAATTAGAGAGTTGTCAAATGGTTCCCAGGGATGAAGACATTAGTCACCATGTGGTCGAGATCGATCCCAATGGTCAGTTTCATGAAGAAATAGTCCGCCAGCTTTGGAGCGAGTGTCAATATTTGACAGCAAACACTCGAGTACGTGATCTGTCTAGAGGTGAAGTTGCACCAGGATACCTTGCCTGGTATAAAAAGGAAGTTGAGTTCGGAAGACCGGCCAAAAGACCCCATCTTCAGGAATTTGTTGGGGCATCACAAGAGCAATGGGATTGGTTGGCCAAATAAAATGAGTTCAAAGCCAACATAAGCAGACTAGAAAAGCGAGTCATGGAACTTCAGTTTGAGAAAAGTTTGCAAGCCAGCAAAGATGAGGGCAAGAAGAAGAAGCTAATTCAAGAAAATGAAGCCTTCAAAACCCAAATCCAAAAGATGAGAATAACTGCTAGAAACTCGGGAAGAGGCCGAGCGGATGAAAGGCTTATAGACGGGCTGAGAAAGAAAGCCTATGAGTATCAAGATGATCTAGAAAAGTCTGAGGCCAATCTAGCAAAAAATCCGAATTCAAATGGAAAGGCGGGCACGGTCTGTGCAACAAATAAGAAGAAATTACGAAGGGACAATTACCAATCTAAAGAGGAAACTAATTACTCTCGAGGATAAGATAACCAAGCAAGCCCGAGAATTTAAAGTCGATAGGGAACACTACTATGATTTGATGGCTCAGATGGAGAAAGAAATACAACAATTGCAAAACCAAAGCCATCACGGCACTCAGGTGTTGAAAGCTCGGAATCAGCAAGTCGGGCGGTTGCTTCAGGAAAAGGGTAGAATCCAAGAGAAGATCAGAGCCATTGCTGATTATATTGTTGTGAAATGCCAAGCGTGCGAGGACATGACTCGCACAACTTTCTTCGCTGCAGTGATGACGTTCATTTGCTAGATAATGCATGACTTGGAGAGGCTTCAAAGGGATCTTGCACGTAGGCTCGTGTCGAGACCGAATGATATCCCATGGGAACTAGGAGCATTTGAATCATTAATGTATTCATTACTTTTCTAATGTGTATTTTTCTTTCTGTGGGAGTATGTCAGTTTGTCTTTAAGTCAGTATTTGATAGTAAAAGTTTGTTAGTCTATTTTTAGTCCATAGTATCATTTCGCTGTCAGAGTCTCTTAGAGTCTGTTAAGTTTGTAATAAAATATGTCGTTGTAATAAAAACATTTTCCTTTTTTTTATTCCAAAACATTTTACTACTTATTTGCCAGAACTACGCTCGGTCTGATTCATGCGGGGTCATGATACGTAGGCAATCTCCATAGGATTCGACCATAACTAAAAAGAAAGAAAATAAGAAAGGAAAATTCAATAGAAAAAAGAAGGGAAAAGAAAGAAAAAGAAAATAAAAGAGGATCAAACAAAGGAAGGTATGAGTGTCAATAAAAGAGAGATTATAATTAGGAAAAGCCGGGATGACACAAGCAACCAAGCAAATACATGATAGTATTGGTTAAATTGCTTAGGGCATTGCATCCCAATATGTGATTGCATATCTGTTAAGCTCTAATGACTAACAAGTTTGTTGTCAATCTCAGATACTGGCAACCCACTCATATCAAACCAAGTCCAAAGGCGAAATAATCATGTCTAACCCAGATATAGATACAAATGTCATAGTAGAAGAGTTGGATGCGAATACATTGAAAGAAGAAATGTATAAACTGAAACAGCAGATGGCCAAAATGTATCAGGCCTAGACCAAAGGGCAGCTACCACCAGCTTATCCTGCTAATCCTACCTTCATCCCACCACCGGCTCAGTCTCCGGAACATCCTGCCACTGATTCGTCCCCAAGATTTCCCATCTACCAACACTACCAGGGCACCAATTCTTATGCACCACAAGCTCCACCACCTAAACCAATTCCATACCCTCATCCACCAATCACACATGTCTTCGTGGCATCTCCACCAGCTATACTCCACAGATCCTCTAGCGAGCCTATGTTCCAGGCCCAGGACAACCAATATTACCCCCCGGAGACCACTTTCAAAGCTCCCGAAACCTACTCTTATACTCCGAATTTTGACCTCCCGATAGGAGCGGAGAAACCATCCAAAAATCCTGAACAGAAGGAGATGTTCAGGAAAGTTAAAAGTCTGGAGCAGTCGTTAAGAGATATGCGGGGATTGGGAGGTCAAGTGAGTGTGGCCTACAAAGACCTATGTCTGTTTCCAAATGTGCAATTGCCAGCGAGATTCAAGATACCCAAGTTCGACTTGTACAATGGGCACAGTGACCCAGTGTCACACTTAAGAGGTTTTTGCAGCAAGATGAAGGGAGGGGGAGGAAAAAATGAGTTGTTAATGGCTTATTTCAGTTAGTGTTTGAGTGGATCGGCATTGGAATGGTACACCCGGAAAGATCATAGAAGGTGGTATACCTGGGACGATTTGGCACAAGCATTTATCGGTCACATCCAATACAATCTTGAGATCATTCCGGACCGACTGTCATTGACGAAGTTGGAGAAAAAGCACAACAAAAGCTTCAGAGAATATGGTTTCCGTTGGAGGGAGCAAGCAGCTAGAGTGGACCCCGTAACGAAAGAAAGTGAGATGGTAGATTATTTTCTATAGGCTTTAGAACCGATATATTATGGACATCTGGTCTCGGCTGTAGGAAAATATTTCAATGAGGTGGTGAAAATGGGAGGAATGGTAGAGGAAGGACTCAAGTCGAATAAGATCATGAGTTATTCGGCTATAAAGGCGACCACCCAGGCTATTCAGGGTGGCACAGGAGGAATCGGGAAAAAGAAGAGAGAGGACATGGCAATGGCTGATTCGGGAACTTGGTTTGGACCGAGAGGCTCATCTTACCACTACAATCAGCCTCGACGCCACCAAGCTTACCCCCACACCCAGTATAGCCCACCTCAACACTACTATTCCCCACCCACACCTCACTTTTCTGTCTACCATGCACAAGCATATAGCCAACCTCCTGTCCCGTGCAATGGCGTGCTCCTATTCCTCAAAATACTTATCCACCCCCAAGAGCTTACCGAAACCCTCCTAAACCAGGTTTCCGACCTAATCAAGCATTCAAGGATGAAAGGTTACAGAAAAAGAAAACCTTTACTCCGTTGGGAGAATCATATACTAGTCTGTTCCACGGGCTAAGACAATTAGATATGCTAAGGCCGATACAGTCCAAATTGCCAAATCCTCCCCCAAAAAATTTGGACTATTTCGTAAGCTGTGAGTATTGTTCTGGTACTCCAGGTCATGAAATAGAGAAGTGTTGGCACTTGAAAAGTGCTATCCAGGAGCTCATTGACACCAATAGAATTGAAGTTCAAGCTCCTGAGGCACCCAATATCAATCAGAATCCGATGTCGGCTCATCAAGAGACAAATATGATCGAGATAGTGCATAAGGGGGGAGGGCCTAAGAATCAATCGCAGACCGTCATGATGATTCGGTCCAGTGAAACCAAGACAGTTGAACAACCAAGTGAAGAGTCAATGCTCAAGTTGAGCGAGAAAAGTGTTGAACCATCAGTGAAAGTTGAGAAGGAATTTCAAATGTAGTTGCAGCAAAGCCAGAAAGGATAAAAGTAGTTGTGCCATGAGTGGCAAGTAGACCCATTGTAATCGTGGAAGGTGCCAGCACAGATCCCATCATCATCAAACCGGTAATCCGGTTACCGATAGTTGACAACAAGGTTATTCCATGGAATTACGAACGGGTGACAGTAACTTATAAAGGAAAAGAAGTCAAGGAGGAAGTCTGTGAAGCCCAAAGATTGACTCGCTCGGGAAGGTGTTTTGCCCCCGAGGAGTTAAGAAAAGCTAAAGATAATTTAGCGTCAGTGAAGAAAGTCGTGACTGAAGAGGAAGCAGAAGAATTCCTCAAAAAGATGAAAATGCAGGACTATTCTATTATAGAGCAGTTGAGGAAGACACCGGCTCAGATTTCATTGCTCTCACTAGGGGTGTACAAAAGAAACCGACAAATCGTACCAACCCGATAATCCGAGCCAAACCGAGAAAAAAAACCCGACTATGGTTTGGTTTGACTTGGTTTGGTTGGGAAAAAAAACCCGACCATAATTTGTTTGGTTTGGTTTTAACTAAAGAAAGTCAAACCGAAACCAAACCAACCCGACATTACATATATAGAAATTTTAGATATATTTAATATATAAATATACTTATTGTGATGTAATTTATAAATATTTCTTAAATAAATTCATAATTTTATCTTTTAAGGTATTATTTTTGGACTTAGAATTTTGAATGATCCAATAAGTTTTATAGCAATTAACATTAGTAAACTAAATAATGCTAACAAAAGCCTAAACCAATATCAAATCAATACTAATGTTAACAAAAGACATTCAATTCAATACTATGAACAGGAATATATTGAATATTTATATTTTATTTTACAATAATTTAGACAAAAATGCATAATATTTTTTTATTTTTCTTTATTAGCGTCTAGTCATGTGGTTAACACTCTCTTATTAGTCTATTTCTTTTATCATGACTTATTACTTTTAGATTATGTTTATTGTTATTATAGCTTTTTAATTAGCAATATTTATATTACATAATTGTATTATCTTTATTATTGAATATTTTAGTATAATGCCATGACACATTTCATATTTTGTATTATTTTCTTGGAAAATATTTTATATAGTTGTATCTTACTAGGATTAAAGAAATATTTTGAGCACAATTTATATGTTTTGTTCTACGAAGATTTTACCGGAAAAAAACCCGAAAAAACCCGAGAGTGAAAAATCCGAATTTTATTGGTTTGGTTTGGTCTTTAGATTTAATAACCTGATACAATTGGTTTGGTTTGGTAATTATAAAATCCGAAACAACCTGACCTATGTACACCCCTAACTCTCACTGTTAATCCATTCAGATGAGCACCATTGGGCGTTGATAAAATTTTTGAACGAGGCCCATGTCCCTGACAAGATCGCAGTAAACCACTTGGAAAAGATAGCAAATAAGATATTTGAGGTAAACAGAGTTACTTTTGCCGATGATAAGTTGCCTGAAGAGGGTACCGAGCATAATAGGGCCTTTTATCTTACGGTGAAGTGCGAAGATCTATAGTTACTCGAGTTTTGATCGACAATTGGTCTAGTGCGAATATTTTCCCTCTCTCTATGTTGGACAAATTGAAAGTAGATAATGATAGAATCCACAAGAACAGTATTTGCGTTTGGGGGTTCGACGGCGGAGGCAAAGATTCAGTAGGGGATATAGTGTTGGAGTTGACAATAAGGCCCGTGGACTTTACTATGGAATTCCAAGTGTTGGATGTGGCGGTTTCTTACAACCTTTTGTTGGGGTGACCCTGGATTTATGCCGCCAAGGTAGTACCATCTACCTTGCATCATATGACTAAATTTAAAGGGGACAGACAGGAAATTGTGGTTCATGGTGAGGATAATCTGCGCGCCCAGAGTGATGCCATTGTACCGTTCATCGAAGTAGAAGATGACAAGGAGCCATGGGTCTCCCAGGTTTTTGACACAATATTGGTCGAGAAAATTTCGGAGGGGAAATACATTCTGAATCTAAAGATAATCTTTGCATCCGTCATGGTAGCCTATGAAATGTTGAGAAATGGTTTTGTGCCTGGGAAAGGTTTGGGTTCATCTCTGCAAGGCATCATACAGCCAGTGTCCTTCCCTGAAAACTTTGGAACATTCGGTCTGGGATTCAAGTCCACAGCCGCAGACATCAGAAGAGCCAGAAAGTGAAAACAGAGGGCATGGGTCCTTCCAAAGCCGGTCCCATGTCTCTCCAGATCGTTTGTCAAGCCCGGTACTAGAAGACGTCCAGTGACAACAATTCCCGATCCGATGATCGATCTTGATAAAGAGTTGATGGAGAGGTTTGAGAATTTGTTAGATGGTGTGAACATGGTGGAAAGTGGAGAAGGTCTTAGTAGCGCAGAAGTACAATTTGTAGGGCCAGAAACAAAGCTCAATAATTGGAAGGCTACTCATCTCCCCACTCGGAAGGAGTCTTGGTAGTTTGCTCTGATTTTCCTTCAAGTTTGTCTGGATTATTCCAGGGTTGTAATCCAGATTTTATTTTCAATCTGTCTAAGTGTGCAAACCTTGTTATCTTGTATCTTCCGATAAAATGAAATTTCTCTTCTTCATCATTCCTGATATTTTTATTTTTGTTTTTCTTCTTTTCTTTTCTGTACTGTTCTTTTTATGCTGGTTCTAATGACATGGCATGCATGAGGAATCCTCAGCCCAATCTAAAAAATCAATCTGACTCTGAAATAATAGTGCGAGAAGTAGATTATGATAACGAGTCAGAATATGAAGAGGATGAAACCTTTGAAGAGATTAGTAAGGAACTAAGTAACTTCGAAGAAAAACCCAAACCCAACTTAAATGATACAGAAGCCATTAATCTAGGGGACGCAGATAACATCAGAGAAGCTAAAATAAGCTTCTATCTTGAACCAAATATCATGGAAGAATTAATCAAAGCACTTATTGAATTCAAAGAAGTTGTTGCATGGTCATATGATGATATGCTGGGTTTAAACATTGATTTAGTGGTTCACAAATTGCCCACTGACCCGACATTCCCCCTGTCAAGCAAAAATTGAGAAAATTCAAAACTGATATGAGTGTAAAGATTAAGGAAGAAATCACCAAGCAATTGGATGCGAAGGTTATTCGGGTCACTCGATATCCCGATTGGTTGGCTAATGTTGTGCCAGTACCGAAGAAGGACGGCAAAATTAGAGTATGCGTTGACTATCACAATCTCAACAAAGCAAGACCAAAAGATAACTTCCCACTACCCAATATCCACATCTTGATTGACAATTGTGCAAAGCGTGAGATCGGATATTTTGTGGATTGCTATGCCGGGTATCATCATATTCTAATGGATGAGGGAGATGCAGAAAAGACGGGATTCATCACGCCATGGGGAACTTATTATTACCGGGTAATGCCATTTGGTTTGAAGAACGCTGGGGCAACTTACATGAGGGCAATGACTACTGTGTTTCATGATATGATACACAAGGAAATTGAGGTGTACGTAGATGATGTGATCACAAAGTCGAAGCAGCAGGCCGACCATGTCGGAAATTTGAGGAAATTCTTCCAAAGGCTTCGCAGGACAACCTCAAGCTTAACCCTACCAAGTGCGCATTTGGCGTTCCATCTGGAAAGTTGTTGGGATTCATAGTCAGTCGACGAGGCATTGAGTTGGACCCATCAAATATCAAAGCCATCCAAGAATTGTCACCCCCGTAGAACAAGACTGAAGTGATGAGTCTGTTAGGGAGATTGAACTACATCAGCAGCTTTATTGCTCAGCTCACAACAACTTGTGAGCTTATTTTCAAGTTGCTGAAGAAGGATGTTGTGGTCAAGTGGACTGAGGAATGTCAAGAAGCATTTGATAAGATAAATGGGTACTTGTTGAACCCACCTGTGTTGGTCCCACCGGAACCAGGGAGACCTTTGATTCTTTACTTGACAGTCCTGGAAAATTCATTTGGCTGTGTACTAGGTCAGCATGACATCACCGACAGGAAGGAACAAGCCATCTACTATCTTAGCAAGAAGTTCACGGCTTATGAG
The DNA here is from genome assembly GCA_026770625.1 of Nicotiana glauca. Taxonomy (NCBI): domain Eukaryota; kingdom Viridiplantae; phylum Streptophyta; class Magnoliopsida; order Solanales; family Solanaceae; genus Nicotiana; species Nicotiana glauca. The sequence continues at coordinate 24,979 of MU733923.1, read as the reverse complement.
GTTAAGTACGCTCACCTTGAGAGGACATGTTGCGCCCTAACTTGGGTAGCACAGAAGTTGAAACATTATTTGTCATCCTACACTACTTACCTCATTTCACGCTTGGATCCGTTGAAGTATATTTTTCAAAAGCCTATGCCCATAGGGAGACTTGCGAAATGGAAAATATTACTCACGGAGTTTGACATCGTCTATGTGACGAGGACTACAATGAAAGCCCAAGCACTGACCGATCACTTGGTCGAGAACCTGGTCGATGAAGAATACGAGCCATTGAGGACTTATTTTCCTAATGAAGAGGTGATGCATATTGATGAGCTAGAACTAACTGAAAAACCAGGTTGGAAACTTTTCTTTGATGGGTATGCAAATATGGTTGTGCTTATTCTTAAACAGGGCATCACTATCCCGTTACGGCTCAGCTTTGTTTCTATTGTACCAACAATATGGCTAAGTATGAGGCATGAATTTTGGGTTTAAGGTTAGCTGCAGACATGGATGTACAGGAAGTTTTGGTCTTGGGAGACTCGGACCTTCTGGTACATCAAATTCAAGGAGAATGGGAAGCACGAGATTTGAAGCCCATACCGTACCGACAATGTTTGCATGATATTTATCAACAGTTTTGATCAGTGGAGTTCAAGCATATTCCAAGATACGTAATGAGGTTGCCGATGCTTTGGCTACCTTGGCAGCAATGTTGCACCATCCGGACAAAGCTTTTGTTAATCATTTGCATAGTCAAGTTCGCGATCAGCATGCTTACTGTAACGTGGTGGAAGAAGAACTCGATGGCGAACCATGGGTCCATGATATCAAGGAGTACATCAAAATGAGGATATACCCGGTGCAAGCCACGGGAGATCAAAAGAGAACAATTCGACGGTTGGCAAGTGGATTTTTCTTCAGTAAAGGAGTTTTGTATAAAAGAACATCAGACCTTGGATTGGTAAGATGCATAGATGCTAGACAAGCCACAACTATCATGACCGAGGTACATTCATGAGTCTGCGGACCACATATGAGCGGATATGTGTTGGCAGAGAAGATCCTCCGAGCAGGTTATTATTGGCTCACCATGGAGCAAGATTGTATCAGTTTTGTGTGAAAATGTCATCAATGCCAGGTACATGCTGATTTAATTCATTCTTCACCATCGGAATTACACACCATGGCCCTTCGTTGCTTGGGGCATGGATGTCATTGGACCAATTGAACCAGCAACATCCAACAAGCATACATTCATTCTAGTGGCCATTGATTATTTTACAAAGTGGGTTGAGGCTAAAACTTTCAAGTCTGTAACCAAGAAAGCAGTGGTTGATTTTGTGCACTCAAATATCATATTTCAATTTGGGATACAAAGGTAATCATCACGGATAATGGTGCGAATCTTAACAGTAATTTAATAAAAGAAGTATGTCAACAGTTTAATATTACACATCGCAATTCCACCCTATATCATCCCAAGGTGAATGGAGCAGTCGAGGCAGCCAACAAAAACATAAAGAATATACTTCAAAAAATGGTAGAAGGTTCCCGACAATGGCACGAAGAATTACCATTTGTGTTGTTGGGTTATCGCACTACTATCCGTACTTCAGTAGGTGCAACTCCTTATTTGTTGGTATATGGCACTGAAGCAGTAATACCTGCAGAAATTGAAGTCTCGTCCCTTTGGATTGTCGCAGAGGCTGAGATTGACGATGATGAATGGATCAAAACCCCTTTGGAACTATTGAGTTTGATCGATGAGAAAAGGTTGGCAGCAGTATGTCATGGCCAGTTGTATCAGAAGAGAGGGGCAAGAGCATATAACAAGAAGGTGCGTCCCCGGAGGTTTGAAGTGGGTCAGCAAGTGTTGAAACATATCCTTCTACATCAGGCTGAATCAAAGGGCAAGTTCGCTCCGAATTGGCAAGGGTCGTTCATTGTGACCATAGTATTGTCCAATGGTGCTTTATGTTTAATAGATATCGAAGGAAAATGCATAGATATGGCTATCAATTCTGATGCAGTCAAGAGATATTACGTATGAGTTTTTTGATATAATTGTTGATTGTTTGTACTTGGCATTGTTTCGAAGGTTGGAATGACGAAGACAATTTGTTCTACTATCTAAACACTTTACCCTTTATTTCCCCTTTTGAGCCTTATTTACTTTATTTCATACCCCTCTTTTGGAATCAATGACGAAAAAGAGAAAAAGAAAAAGAAAAGAAAAGAAAAGAAAAGAAAAGAAAAGAAAAAATAATAATAAGTGAAAATGAAAACTATAGCAACAAGGAAATTTAGGTGAACTACGTTTGACCTGATTCCTGTTAAGGATACGTAGGTAGCCTCATGGCTTGGTCATAGTAAAACTAAAATTAAAAGATCCCCAAACAAGAAACTGGGGCAGAAATCGTGATTGTGATAAGAAATTTGATTCCAAAAGTTGTAATTCTAACCCGCTGAATTTGTTTTGAACCTTTTTAATACCTTTTCTTTCCAACCATATCCAAGAACCTATATTGATGTCCAAAGAAAGACCTCCCGATCAATCTTCGAGAGACGCCAAGTCGAGCAAGTAAAGAAAATTCATATAAAGGGCAACACTTTAGTTTGAGCAAGTGAAATAAAAAACGAGAGAGTCTTATTGGTGAAAACCCTCAAGGGCACTATAAGGCGATGAAAGCTGAGAGAAATCCAAAATGAGAGAGTCTTATTAGTAAAAACCCTCAAGGGCACTATATGTCACGACCCAATTTCCCAAACCCGGTCGTGATGGCGCCTCTCGTGAAGACAAGGACAGCCAACTAACCCAAATTTGTTTCATTAACAACTTTTAAACATAATGAATAGAAATACAACTTAAATAACATTGGTTAACAGTGTTTACAACCCAACTCAGCCTGACCGGGGTGTCACAAGTCTCGAGCATCTAAGAAGTAGGAACACAACTACAGGGCCAAATATATAAAAAAATGAAATCTGGAATCCAAAAGATAAGTCCGGTGCCACGAATGTTGGCGGTCACCTTGCTCAGCTACAATAGCAATACCCTCAACCAGCTCAAAACCCGCTATCGGGTGGACAATACCTGCATCTGCACGCGAGGTGCAGGGAGTAAAGTGAGTACTCCAACTCAGTGAGTAATAAAAGTAAATAATAACTGAGCAGCCAGAAATCACGTAAAGCAACCAACATGCTATACAGAAGCCGGGTACAATTTATGAGAAAACAATAAAATCTTTAGAAATGTTTTGGCTCCGTTCAAATCTCTTTCGAAAATGGTCCTTTCAATAATTACGAAAACGGTTTCAAAATAGTTAGTGCTGATTAGCACAGAAAATCCGTCCCTCGGGCACAAATACCACAGTGTAACAGGTAAAAGGCAAGAAGCATGCAAAATGAGCACGTAAAAGCTCGCCCCTCGGGCAATATCTCAAACTAAACCAGCCCTCGGGCTCTCTCTCTCAAATCACTCTCAGAAACAGTATCACATAATAACCGCTGCGGCGCGCAGCCCGATCTACATATCACTGCGGCATGCAACCCGATCCATATGGGTACCCGCGCTCACTGTGGGGGTGCAGACTCCGGAGGGGCTCCTACAACCCAAGCGCTATATCAATGCGGCGTGCAGTCCGATCCAATATATACATACTGCGGCATGCAGTCCGATTCATATAATATACTACTGTGGCGTGCAGTCCGATCCATATAATATACTACTGCGGTGTGTAGTCCGATCCATATAATATACTACTGCGGCGTGCAGTCCGATCCATATATATAACCCTCACATCCAGGCCCTAGGCCTTGCATCCCTCAGTGTATCCTCACATCTGGCCCTCGGCCCCACTCAGTCAGAATATCATCACAAGCCTCTCGGACACTAGTAAAACAGTAGTCCTCAGCAAAATATCACTTAAATTATCATTTAAGACTCAATCTGAGTAAAAGTGGTTTAGTTGTAAAGTAGTGGAGAATCAGTATGACTGAGTTCAAGTAATAAGTCAAAACAGTGAGGAGGACAGTGAAAATAATCCCCGAAGGGTTCAAATAGTTGGCACGAAGCCCTAGTACGACGATCAGCCCAAACAACAGTGATAACAAATAAATTTCAGTCAAATACGCGGTAAAATCAATAACTGGGGCGGACCAAGTCACAATCCCCAACGGTGCTCTACCCCACGCTCATATCCAGCGTGCAAGTCACCTCAATACAGAACTATGATGTGCAAATCCAGGGTTTCAAACCCTCAGGATATCATTTACAGGTATTACTCACCTCGAACCGATGAAATTCCTCGCCCGCACCGGCTTTGCCCCTCAAATTAGCCTCCACGTGTGTCGAATCTAACCAAAATCATAGCGAATACGTTACAATATGCCAAGGGAACAATACTCAATCGAAAACAATCAAAATATAGCAAAAATCCCTAAACTAGCAAAACCCGAGCCCCGGGCCCACTTCCCAAAATCTAGAAAATTTTACATCAATACGATCCTTATCTCGCCACGAGTTCATACATATCAAATACACAAGAATCGGAGTCCATTTGACCCCTCAAATCATTAATTCAAACTCTCTTAAGTTTCAAGCCCTAACCTCCATTTTTAACCATTAATTCCTTGAATTCCAGTGTTTAATCCATGATTTTACACTATATAAACATAATCCGAGTCCAATAGTTCATACTTGATGAAACCCCTTCGAATTCTCTCCAAAATCGCCCAAGAATCGCCTAAGCCGAAGTCCAAAATATTTTCCTTCTCTTTTAAATTCATGAAGCACTGTTCACTTAAACCCAGGTCGATTTTCGCTTCTGCGGTTAATTAACCGTATATGCGGTCACCGCATATGCGCCCTCTTGACCGCTTCTGCGGTCTAACTTAATTCACTAGGGACAGCTTCTGCGGTCACAAACCGCTTCTGCGGTCGCCGCTTATGCGGACCCACGTCCGCTTCTGCGGAACACCCAGGTACTTCAAGGACCGCTTTTGCGACCACCTAGCTGCATCTGCGGAACCGCTTATGCGGCCCCTTTTTCGACAGATGCGGAAACAACAGAACCAGCAAATCTCTTCCATGCAACAAACTCCAAATTCACCGTTTAACCACCCGAAATCACCCCAAGGCCCCCGGGACCTCAACCAAAAGCACAGGTATGATCTATTACCTTATTCAAACTTGCTCGAATCATCAAATCACTATAGTTAACATCAAAATCATCAAATTTCACCAAATCAAAGCCCAAGTTCTTCAAGAACTTCCGAAATGCACTTTCAATTAAAGCCCGACCAAACGATGTTCGAATGACCTGAAAATTTGCACACATATCCAAAATCACCCAACGAAGCTACTGCAACTCTCGGAACTACATTCCGACCCTCAGATCAAAATCTCACCCATCAACCGGAATTCGCCAAAATTCTAACTTCGCCAATTCAAGCCTAATTCTACACCGGACCTCCAAAATCAATTCCGATCGGACTCCTAAGTTACAAATCACCTTCGGAGCTAACCGAACTATCGGAATTCATATCCGAGCCCTCTAACTCATAAGTCAACATCCGGTTGACTTTTTTTTCCAACTTAAGCCTTCTTAAAAGAGACTAAGTGTCTCATTTCTTATCAAAACCATTAAAAATCAACCTGATTACACAAAATATGGATAATGAAGCATAAAGAAGCTGAAAATGGGGAAAACGGGGCGGTAATACCTGAGACGACGGGTGGGGTCGTCATACTATAAGGCGATGAAAGCTGAGAGAAATCCAAAATGAGAGAGTCTTATTGGTGAAAACCTTCACGGGCACCATAAGGTGACAAGGAATTGAGGAAGGAACAAATGAGGGAGGTTGGCAGTGAAAATCCTTCAGGGCATTGCAAGTTAAACAAGGCTAATGATTCGGCAAAAAATTGGGTTGTTAAAATCTTGAGACGCAAAGCAAGATAATTGGAAAATTGATTGATTTAATAGACTGGGTTGATTAATCCGAAATGCACAACATGATCATTGGGGTCGGTTATTCCATTCAGATAAGTTTCTTTTCCTCTCTCAAACAGTCTTTTAGAGGAAGATTTTCTTCTTTATTCCTATCTTTTAAAATTATTGCATTTCATTTCTTTTAGCTAAGGCTTTTTCAATGATAGTCTAGTCTTAACAAATAAGAAGGATTTTCAAAGCTTACTACCAGTTTCCAAGACGGTACAAAGAGAAGTGTTGCTAGAACATGCTAGAGATAGTGTGATGGGATGTAAAGGCGTCATTAAAAGTTCAATTGGTGAAATGTTTTAAAGATTTCATGATAAATGTATGGGGACAGATAAGAATGTTAGAAGTGAAAAATAGCAGTTGGGAATCTTGCGGCTAAGGATCAATCAGATGGTCAGAAATTTTCGACCAAGTTCAAGGCAGTCGGACGAAGCAGAGCATGGAAAGGAGAAAGGGGAAAACCATCCCTAGCAAGAGTATCACAACTAATCACCACATTCTAAACTGACCAGATTTTTCTTTAATTTGAAACAGGGGCAGAAAATTTTATTTGTTTTGAGAGAAACCCTCCGTAAGGGAAAGAAGGCACCGGACAGGTTTGACCGTAAATCCTCAGTACCCTCCTGGAAAATGAACCTAGTTTAAAAATCAAAACAATCATGAGTAGCAAAATCTAGCATAAATTTACCCCAAGGAATATAAGTTGGTTTCAAAGTTTACACTTTTGAGATAGGATTCAACTAGGAGTTTTCAGGACCCACCTGAATAATGGGACGTAACTTTAAGAATTCCATTAGATAAGTAAGTTCTGTTATAAGAAAGTACAATTTAGCGTTGAAATCATCATTCGTAAGATAAGCTTTAGTTTGAAATTTCAGGACCCTCCGAGATAATGGAATGTGGTTATATATGCGAGATAACAAGTTTCATGAAAGCATGACTTTAGAAAATATAGCGCAACTTCGAAATTGGCATTCCACTAGAGATTTTCAGGACCATCTTGGATAATGGGAACTAGCTTACAAATTTTTAGAGATATTTGGTAACATGATTCAATTAACACTCATGGATGCGCCCAGCTATCAAACTGGGGCAGAAAATTTTCTTTTCTTTTTGTCTATTTTGTCGAAGTTAGGTGCTCATCTGAAGAACAGGGAAGGACAACACTAGTTTCAAAGAATAGAAAGCAATTTAAATTTCAGCAGTCAGGCGCCCACCTGGAGAGCAAGAGAATACAGATGAAGTTTTGGAAATCAGGCACCCACCTGGAGAGCAAGGGAATACAGTTCAAGTTCTGAAAATCAGGCACCCACCTGGAGAGCAAGGGAATACAATTCAAGTTTTGGAAATCAGGCGCTCACCTGGAGAGCAAGGGAATACAGTTGAAGTTTTTGGAAATCACGCACCCACCTGAAGAGCAAGGGAATACAGTTGAAGTTTTTGGAAATCAGGCGCCCACCTGGAGAGCAAGGGAATACAGTTGAAGTTTTTGGTAATTAGGCGCCCACCTGGAGAGCAAGGGAATACAGTTGAAGTTTTTGGATATCAGGTGCCCACCTGGAGAGCAAGGGAAAACAATTGAAGTTTTGAAAATCAGGCACCCACCTGGAGAGCAAGGGAATACAATTTAAGTTTTGGAAATCAGGCGCCCACCTGGAGAGCAAGGGAATACAGTTGAAGTTTTTGGAAATCACGCACCCACCTGAAGAGCAAGGGAATACAGTTGAAGTTTTTGGAAATCAGGCACCCACCTGGAGAGCAAGGGAATACAGTTGAAGTTTTTGGAAATCAGGTGCCCACCTGGAGAGCAAGGGAATACAATTGAAGTTTTTGGAAATCAGGCGCCCACCTGGAGAGCAAGGGAATACAGTTGACATTTTTGGAAATCAGGCGCCCACCTGGAGAGAAAGGGAATACAGTCAAAGTTTTGGAAATCAGGCGCCCACCTAGAGAGAAAGGGAATACAGTGAAGTTTTCAAAATCAGGCGCTCACCTGGAGAGCAAGATAATACAGTCAAAGTTTTTGAAATCAGACGCCCACCTAGAGAGCAAGGGAATACAGTGAAGTTTTGGAAATCAGGCACCCACCTGGAGTGCAAGGGAATACAGTCAAAGTTTTGGAAATCAGGCGCCCACCTGGAGAGCGAGGGAATACAGTTGAAGTTTTGGAAATCAGGCGCCCACTTGGAGAGCAAGGGAATACAATTCAAGTTTTGGAAATCAGGCGCCCACCTGGAGAGCAAGGGAATATAATTGAAGTTTTGGTAATCAGGAGCCCACCTGGAGAATAAACAAATCAAGCATCGGTAATTAGGAGCCCACATTGAGAACAAAGCAAATCAAGCATCGGTAACCAGGAGCTCGCTTGGAGAACAGAGAGAAGGCAACGATGGTCAAAAGAAGACAATTCAAGTTTCAAAGGGAAAACAATTCGAGTTTCATAGTAAGGGAAGAAGCAGTTCAAGTTCAGCAATCAGGCATGCACCTGAAGAAAAGGAAAGCACTTCAGAATACCACTGAAGACATGCAACAAAGGGACTTCTGTAGGAAAGTACAAGTCAGCGAGGCAACAAGAGTCACAAAATCAAGCTTGAGAAGTTTGAGAATAAGTCTTTGTAATTCATAGATTATAGCTTAGTCTAGCTTTTTTATTTTTGTCATGGTGTAATAAGGAGGTCAGTAAGCAGTAGCAGCAACAACAACAATAGTAAAACCACAGCTTCATGGTAGTCCCAGCTACCAAAACTTCCCGAACTGTATTGACCTGATTCCTTTATAGCCAAGGATATGTAGGAAACCTTTGAAGTCGAGGTTCGGTCAATTTTTTTTTAAATGCTTCCCATGGAGTATTCAAACGGGCAAAAATCGCTCGTATCCGCTCACTTTATCTTTGCACGAAAACTCTTCGTGTTTCCAGGCAAAGAGGGGCAGCTGTGAGCACGGGATTTTTGCCTCACCTGAATTATTCCAAAATAATTCCAAAAATTAGATCTTTTTCTTTGATTATGTGTTATTCTAGGAATTACTGTGCAATTTTCCTGATTGTTCGCATATTTGTGTGTATATTTAATTTTATTAATGTATTAAAAAATACAAAAATATAGCATCTACACTTAGGATTTGATTCTACATTTTTCAGGTTAATTTAGTAAATTGTTGTTTTAAAAAAATAAAAAAATCACAAAAAATAACGTACTTTGCATTTTTAGTGTTTGATGTCATAATTTTGTGATTTTCTTGTGATTTGGTATTTAATTATTTGTGATAATTATTATTTAGAGTTAATTAATATTTTTAAATTAATTTGATTTTATAATTTAATTTAGGATTTTAGTTTTAATTTTTGAAAAAAGGGGAAATAAATAGAAAAGGAAAAAAATTAAATAAAAGAGAAGGAAATCAAGTTTGGGCCAAATTCAATTTAATTCAAGAGGCCCAAATCACATACACCCGAAACCCAGCCAAAAACCCATCAAAATCGGCCCAAACCCACTCCCAAAACCCGGTCCTAGAAGCCCTTCACCCAGGCTAGTGAAACGACGTAGTATGGTAGTGAAACCACGTCGTTTCGATGTCAACAAATCTCAGTCGTTCGTCCAGCCATATCTAACGGTCCAAAGTTCACCCCCGTATCTATCTAACCTACCCCGACCCGCTTTCCTGTGCCCGACCCAAAACCAAATGACCCTGTTTATTTAAAAGTTTTGATCGGAACCGTTGGATTCCCATCATCCAACGGCCCAAATTAAAACCCCAATTCAATATACCCAAACCCCACACCCCTTACCCCTCAGAACCCCCTCCTCCTCTCACCTCGTCTCTTCAGAGACGGTTAACCCTAGTAGCTGCCACCCCTTTCCACCGTTCTCCGGTGGCAGTGCCGGCCCTAATCTGCCTGAAAAATACACCTCATAACCGTCACAATATCTTCTTTCCAAATCCTTGTATCACTTCCCTCGAACATCCCAAGAAAAGCTCGAATCTTGATTTAAAGGGATGAACCCTAGCAGCCGCCACACTCCCCATAACCTTCCGGTGGCGGCGCCGCCTCCAACCCCTCCCAAATTAACACCCTGAAACCACCTGATTCCCCTCTACCCTAATCCATAATCCGTTACCCTCGAATCAAACCAGAACTTGTCGAATAATGAGTCTAAATTTTAAACCTAAAACTTCAAAGTCAAGATTCGATGAACCTTTAAGCTAATTTTGAATTTATTTGTGTGTTCTTAATAAGAACACACAGTTAAAGTCAAAATTTGGTTTAAAAAAAACGATTTGAAGGCTTCCTTCAATTACTACTGACCGGTGAGTTTTTTGTCCTATTTCTATATTTATATGTTATTGGTATTATTCTGATGTTCGTCTTTTTCGTCTTTTTTTCTTTTCTTTGGTCAATTTCAGTTGAAATTCGACCAGTCCTCCGGCTCAAACTATTTTTGTTCGATGATTGTTCTTCAGACTATTTTGTGAAGTTTGTTTCATTAATTATGATGTCAGTTTGTTTTGAGACTTTGAAATTGTGTCTCGTTTAATCACTTAGTTAGAATAATTAGGATTAGTTTAATAGTTTGGTTTAATTTCTTGTTTAATTGTGTTGATAAGAATTGATTAGTATAAGTTAAAAGTAGTCACCTAATTGAGAAGCTTCTATAATGGTAGGGTTTAAGATTTCACTATTGAATAATTTAAAGACATAAGAGTTAAGTGGAATCAAATTTTTAAATGTTGAAAGGGCATTATGTGGATCCTAGGGGCATTTTCATTTGCCTATTTAAGAAGACATAGAAAATGAATTCAAAAGAACACAAGAGATATTCTGAAAAATACAGGAATTTTGAAGAGATAGAGTCCAGAAAAATTAAAAAAAACAGCTAGGAATTCTCTACTGTTCTATTGTTTCAGTAGTTCTTTATTCGTTTAAGTTGTGCAAACAATAGTGTTCAGTAAAGGGATTTGAATTGGTTTTATATTAGTTTTTTGGAAGGTTTTTTGATCAAGCTGTGTTGAAGACCATTGTTCCATTGGATTTTGAATTGATTTTCTGGTTTCGTTTACTAAATCTGGGTTGGGTTGTTTCTGCTTTTGCTACGGATTATTGCTTCCTCATTTCTTTTGTTTCTCCTCACTCTCAGGTACACTGTCGAAATTTGCCATGGAATTGAGTATTTACTAGCATGTATGAAGATTTGGAACTTCAAGTTGAAATTTGAATAAGACATCTTAAATTTCTGTTGTAGTTATTGTTAGTCATTACCATTATGTATGATTAGATGCTTCATTTCGTTTGGTATGATTTCTGGTTTGTGTTGAGTGCTGGTTTGTTTAGTTGCTTAGATTTAATGTATAATTTCAGAATATTGGGTGTTGCAATATTATTTGGACTCTAGTTGCATGAATGGACTGTTTAAAACATGCTGTAAGGATAGATTGCTTGAGTATATTGATTGGTTTTTCTGTAACCTAAAATTAGGAGTTGCTACGGTGAAGCACTGTCCATTATATAGTTGGGATTTGTACTGTGATACTTAATCAGAAATTACCATCTAGATGGTCTGTATGAGCATGAATTCTTCAGGCTTGCTTGTGATTTTAGTTTTGGCGAATTAAAATGTAAGTACGACCCCACCTGATTTTAAGGTTAAGGTTCATGAGAAAATATGTGAAAATTGATTTTGAAATTGATAAGTGAAGGATTGCTTGAATCAGAAATCATGTAGGTGTCTAATTGTATAAAAATCAGAATTTCCTCTTGTTGAATCAGTTTTAATATTTCTATCTTGGTACCAGTTGATGGATATTTTGAACGGGCATAGTGATTTGGGATCTGATTGGGCTCACAAGGACTCGATCCTGAGCTGGTGTTTTTTTTTGTTTGCCATGCTTTCTAAAATGGGTCTCTTTGGGCGTTTATTTTGAGCCATTTTCTTTAAAAAAAAAAATTGCAACAGTATGATAGGCTTTCCTTTGGGCCCAACATTTGAGATAAAAATAGACGCCCATCTGTCGATCCCATATTAAGTGCAAATTCTGGCATAAAAGGTCTTCGAATTCTTCAAGTCTGAATAATTAGCCCGACTCTCCGGAGATGAGCCATATTAGATGACTAAATAGTTTATGGCCCTCTAGATAAAGTTTGAATTCTCTTTAAAATTGGATTGAGGCGTGCCGTGCCAAACAAAATGACAATTGCATGGCCCTCGTTTTAATTAATCTTGTATTTATTCTTAAATTTCGAGGCGTGCCACTTAGTGAAATTTTCATGGCCCTCGCAAAGTTAAGACACGTAGTTGCTTTAGTCGCGTACTTTAATAATATTACTTTCCTAAACTCGGATGTGCATTTCATGTGACCCAAATCCAAATCCTTATAACGTTGAATAAAAATGTGTTTCGGATTACAGGTACATTTTATGTGACGTGATCTAAATACATATTTTAGACGACGTTAAATCTTCTTTAAAAAAAAGAATAAAAGCAGTTAAAAGTTAAAAATGCGCATAGGTTCAAAATTTTCTCAAAATAAGATAATTATGCCAATTATAACAGTTGAGCGACCGTGCTAGAACCACGGAACCCGGGAATACCTAACACCTTCTTCCGAGCTAACATAATTCCTTACCCGGATTTCTGGTTCGCGGACTGTAATACAGAATCAACCTTTTCCTCGATTCGGGATTTGAAACTGTTGACTTGGGACACCATAAATTATCCCAAGTGGTAACTCTGAATCTTTTAATAATAAATCCCGTTTTGGTTGTCTTTTAATTAAATTTTTTTTCTTATTATACCATCTTCCCGGGGTGTAGTAAAAAAGGAGGTGTGACACTAGCTAATAAGTACTAAAACATAGTGGGTTCTGAAAGTTTCTCAAAGTTTAATATGGGGCCTAAGTATTTTTCTTATAAACCTCTTCTCATTCAATTTGGATTTTGTTATCATCTGACTCAATTAAGTTAATGACTTTTCATCTACAGAACATTGTCCTACATTTTGCGAATTTAGTTTTTTCATTGTTTGTCAAAAATTTGTCAAGAGCTCCTTTTTAAGATTTTATTAAATTTTCAATTTTCTTTTGCATTTTTGAATAACCAGATGCATATTTTCTTGTTGACATATTTATATTTTAAAAACAATTAAACAATATGTACAGATTAAAATTAATAAATACTCCCTCCGTTTCAATTTATGTGAACCCATTTGACTAGGCACAGAATTTAAGAAAAGAGAGAAGACTTTTTAACTTGTGGTGTAAAATGAGACACAAATATTTTGTGTGGCTATAAATCATTGCATAAAGGTAAATTATTTCCAAATAAGGAAATAGGTCATTCTTTTTGGCACGGACCAAAAAGGAAATAGGTTCACATAAATTGAAACGGAGGGAGTAATAAATAACAAATAAAATAATATTAAAAAGTTAGAATGATATTACCCAATGACTAACTGAATCAAAAGTTTGAAAACTTTGATTCCAATTTCAAAATATCTAGTTGTGGCTTGATGGAGTCTTGGAGAAAGAAAAAAAATCTAGAAGAAAGAATTAAGAAGATGTACATGAATCATGAAGAAAGAAGAAGAAATATGTCTTCTGGAATATGAAGAAAGAAGAATTATTGAATGAATACAAGCACAAGAATTGAAACGTTAGATAGGGATTACTTATAAGAATAAAAAGTAGAGTGGTCAAATTAAATCAAAGTGACAACTATTTTTCTACTATTTTAAGTTTTAATTTATTAATATATCTAAAGTTTTTCTTTCTTTCTATATAAAAAGTACTATATACATATATTTTTTTAAAAAAAAAGAAAAATATATAAACCTATAAAATATGCATTATTCCTAAAAAATGGGCCCCCCAAAATTGGGGACCTAAGGCACTTGCCTTACCCTCTACTATGTTAGAGCCGGCCCTGGACACGAGTGTCCTTTTTCTTTCTTTATTCTGTTTTTTTTAGAGTTGGAAGAGGTAATATATGATTTGAATTTTATGCATTCTATAAAAAAACTCAATTTAATATATAATAATAATCTATATGAACTATAGTTGGGGAAAGTGCACGGTTAGCCACTAATAACATATGTATTTACTTTTAAGCCACTGTCTAAAATGTCTTTAGTCTTTAGCCACTGCTTTAATAAACTTTACCTGGCCGGACGAAAACACTCTTCTGCTAGTAAAAGTTCAGGACCAAATGTCCTTAACTTTTGAACTTTCAACTCTAAGTTTAGGACTATATGTCCTTAACTTTTGAACTTGCAACTCTAAGTTCAGGACTTTAGGACTACATGTCCTTAACTTTTCAACTTGCAACTCTAAGTTCAGGACTACATGTCCTTAACTTTTGAACTTGGAACTCGAAGTTCAGGACCACCTGTCCTTAAGTTCTGTACTTATAATTCTAAGTTAAGGACTACGTGTCCTTAACTTTTAAACTTGTAAGTCTAAGTTCAGGACCTATTGTCTTTAACTTTTGAGCTTGTTAGTATAAGTTCAGGACCAAGTGCCCTTAACTTTTGAACTTGTAACTCTAAGTTCAGGACCAAGTGTTCTTAACTTTTGAACTTCGAAATCGAAGTTCAGGACTAAGTGTCCTTAACTTTTAAACTTGTAAATATAAGTTCACGATCTATAACGTAGCAAAAAACCTAACGTTACTGATAAAGAGGAGGAGTTTAATAGAGAAATGATTCCGGCAAAGGTTTTAGCCAGACGATCCAACAAGAACTCTATGTCTGATAATTTCTTAAATTCCCCACATGTATAGTTACTTAGTGATTCAACTATGTGAACATTTTCCTTGGAAAAAAGGGTTCTTTGAACAGTTGCTAACAACGAAGGCCACATCCATTCTCCGGCGACGACAATCTCAATCTCCACGACGGAAAAAAAAAAAAAGAAGAAAAACTTATAAAATGCAGAGCATGCCATAAAACTCTCAAATTGTTAAAGCCTTGAAAACAAGTCTAAGTTGTATCCTTGGAAACTTTTCCGTTGCAGAAAATTGTAACACAAGAAACTTTTTTCTTCGAATGGCTAAAAAAATGGCTCAAAAATTACTATAAGTTACTGATAGGTGTTAGTCTACAATTAAGATCATAGACGTCGGCGAAGTTCACAGCACTTCTCCCTAACATGAAAGAGATAGAAGAAAGGGTAACACAGTCTTTCATATTAATTTTAATAGACTAGTGACTACTAAATAAAAAGAAAATATCATTTTAAAAAGTGACTACCCACATAATTTTTACACCATAATTGCATAATAGATCGGGCACGAGAGTTGGTTCGTTGTGGGGGGAGGGGGCGTATCTAGTCTTAGGCATATGGGTTCACGTGAACCCATACTCATCTCCGTAAACTATGCACAATAATGTTATATTTCTTCATAATTACTTAAATATATGTGGGTGCACTCATACTCAAAGACTCCTATGATGCAATAATTATTGGGTGTACCTCTACAAGTAAAATTGTGTTTCAAATCCTACTTTGGACGATCTTATTTTCGGTACAAAGTATAGATATATATTAGTGAAAATTACTAAAATTTAAGAAGAATATAAGTTTGAACTAATAATTTCAAAAGTATAGCGAGTTCATGGTAATAGACTATAGTTAAACCCGTCAAATTTAAATTTTAGATCCACCTTTTCATAATAGTGCACGCATCCTCTTGAAATCCTGAATCCGCCTCTAGTGAGAGGAGGGGGAGGGGGGATTGGAACCAAGGAACTAACAGAGGTGGCTTAACCCCCACACAACTAAAACGGACGCTTTATGCCTCAAAAAATTAGAGGCCCTAAAAGTTACTTTTTTATATATAATTAAAATATTAATTGTATTTAATATTAAACAGTGATAAGAATTTTTTTCAACCATCTTTTGTTACCCTTATCGTCAATCAGTAATGACATAGTTTAATTTTCGGCGTTGGTTGAGAAAATTCAATTGAAAGTGAAAGCTAATTAAGTTTGCAGTTACTTTTTAGTTCTTTTTACTACAACTTGAAAACATTTTATTTACAACTCTAACTTTGCAAAATATTTTCTTTCAAGATCTCTATAAGCATGCTTCAAGCTAATTAAATCGTAAAATATTTATCATCTTTGTAAATACAAATTTCTACGTGATTGTTATATAATAAGTTATGTTGACAATTATGTGAAAAGAAAAAAATTAAAATTAAATTTAATAAAATCTTATCAAAGGTTAGTAATAAATTAAAAAGGTTGGTTACATTATTAAAATAAAATTACATCTCAAAAAGTAAAAAAATAAAATAAACTTTAACAAAAATATGTAAAATTATTAAACAAGTTTAAGACCTCTCATTACGTCTCGATTTTAGGCCTCAAATACTATTGAGGAACTAATACGTGCAGCCAATAACAACCGCAGAGAGTTGCCAAATTTCGGAAGAGTGAAGTTAACTTTCATGTGCACCATGTTGTTTACCATGATTAGTTAATTGTTCGTCAAACGATGTCTCGAACATAACAAATCTTGTAAAAAGTAGTGGTTATTATATACTATATATCTAATAACAAGTTGGTACCCAGAATCTGAAGCAACTTATTTAAAAATTATATACCTTCACTGTAATTCCAACTATTCTTTATAATATACTTAATCGTGCAGTGAAATTTTCTGCCTGTTGAAGACAATATAATATTCGTTCATTACAGCTTTTGTTGACCTAAGGGCCTAATGTTTTTATTTTTAATATAGAAAGGAAAAGAAAAAGCTAAAAAGAAAAACATAAAAACAGAGGGAGTCAATTAGATTTAGCGGTTGGCATGTCTCTTTAAATAGAAAATTAAATAAAAAGGAGCCACCTAACATAGCATCTCGACAACATCAGGTGTGCCTAATGTGTCATGGGGGTTTGAATAATTACCCAATATATGTTAATGTGTTACATGTACAATTTTGGTCAAAACTCATAAGTAACACTCATTTAGTTATGTTATTTTAATTTTAACTTTTAACATATCATTTTATTATTAATGATATAATTTTATTATTTTACAAATATCATAACATATTTAAGACCCAAATTAAGTTTGAACTTTTTTTTGTTACCTAAGTACACTCAATCAATCGGTTCAGATAAAATAAATTTAAGGTAGTAGTAATTGTTAATATACTTAGTTAGCTTTTGAACATAGAATTAGTTAAAATTTAAAAAGACAAGTTTTGAAGATTAGAAGAAAAATAATTTTTGAAAGTTAAAATTGTGTTTGCAATTCATTAGAAAAGAATTTAAAAAAGTTTTAAGTAGAAAATTTTAAAAACTTCAAAACTACTCTATAGCTATTTTTTTTTGTATTTGAAAATTTTGTTTTCAAAATGGTTAAAATATATAAACAAATAAATATTTGAAAATAAAATTTGAAAAAGAACTCTCAAATTTTATGGCCAAACGGGAACTTAGATATTGTGACCAAAACACTACCATCCAAATGTCCATCTCCTACATAATATATACTCCATCCGTTCACTTTTAGTTATCCACTTTGGACTTTTCATGCATCTTAAGAAATAATAAATAAAATATTTATATTTCTCAATTTTACTTATAATAATGATAGCATTTTTAAAAGTTTTAGGAAATGATTTGGAAAATCAGTAGTTAATGATAAAGGTAAAACATAAAAAAATAATTGTCTTTCTCTTGATTAATATAGCTAAAAATATATTTTTAGTATAATGAACAAATAAAAATAAATAAAAGATGTAATATTTTAAAGATGGTACCATTTAACGTAAAATAAAAAATAAAAACAAAAACTTTATACTCCAAAAATCATATCCTCCAGGTGAAAATTACTAGAGCTTTCTAATTTGAATAGAAAATAAGGAAAGAATTAGAAGTGTAGGAAGAAAAAGGAGAGCACGTGATCTCACGTGGCATAAGTAGGTATAGCTCTCTAGTGTTAGAGAAGGTGGCTGATATGAGGCGTCTAAATCAATCACAATTACGGTGTGCATTGGTCGGTTCGATTATGAATATTATCGGTTAAGCATATAAGTTATTGATTTACAAATTTGATAAATCGATATCGAGCTGATAAAATATCGGTTATCGGTTAATCAGTTATCAATCATTATCGGTTCCGTTATCGGTTTACCCGATAAGATAACTCAATCTAGAGTTAAGCAAAAAAGAAAAAATAATTTACTGGAGTTAAGCAAAAAAGAAAAGAATTCACATATAGTATACTAAAGACTTATGCTAGGAATAACTAGTAAGGTCTATGAAGAATAAAGATAAAGCAAATGAAGAGTGAGGTTGATAAAGAATATAAGAGAATGAACTGAAGCCCTAACATTTGTATATACTTAAGGATAAAGTCGTAATTTTATTAATTCTTATTGGATTATCGGTTAACCCATTAACAAAATTGACAAATCGAGACTCGAACCGATACCCCAATAGTAAACAAATTTTAAATCGCTACTGAACCGTTAATCCAATAACCCCATACCGATAACCCAATAAACAATTAATGGTTTGAGTTATCGGTTTTACCATATATATATATATATATATATATATATATATGCCCGGCCCTAATCACAACTCACTTATATTCCCATTCTCTCCAGCTGTCACCCAGTTGGCCTCTTCAAAGTTAGGCATATTCCTTTCCCATAAAAATGTATTTTCAGCTCAATAAATATACGTATATTCGTGCTTTAATTCTTAAATTTTTATGGTTAAATTATTAAATTTTGGTGTAGACATCAAATGTAAATAATTCTTTACCTAAAAGGCTAAACCCTGTGCTCCAGGATTTCAAGATTTGCATTAATATTGTATAATTTCCCTGTACAATCAGATTAAGTTGATTTATAACTACACATTTTTAGTGTAAGTTTGATATGATAATTTAAAAATAAAATAAATACATTTTACATTATCTTAAGGTATACCGAAAATGTAAGATCACACTATAATATTTGAAAAACAAAAAAAAAACAAAAAAAATGATTCCCAATAATGAGCCTTGGTTGTGCGAACAAAATCGCACGTTAGTAGCTGAATTGGAAGCTACATATAATATGTAGATCAGGAATCTTTATAGTGTGAAGTTTTTTTAGAAAAAATCATACAAACTTAACCCAAAACGATGAGCTGATTTAGTCCAACAGTGAGGAATAGAGTAATTCATGGAAAGATATTACAATGTCAAAAAACAATAAATTACCTTAGATATACATGAAGATGAATGATATTTTAAGCTAGGTGTTTGCATTAGAATCGGTTTATCGATAAATCGAATCGATTATTTGTTATCGATTTATCGATTTCGATTTCAAAATTTCCTTATCGAGTTATCGATTTCGATTTCAATTTGTCCTCTTGGGTTTATCGGTTTATCGATAAACCGATAAGATATACTAAAAAGAAAAAAAATTAATTTTTTTTATAATTTTTATAACTTTTTTTTACCCTTATTCTATAATACCCTTTCCTTTACCTTAAGTCCCTAACCTAATTATTTTCTCTACCACATTTAAGGAATGATCATATTTAAAGCTCAAGGGAATGAAGTTCAAATTAATGGAAAACAAAATTAGTTGTGATGATGTATTTTTTTTATACCTTTAGTTTCGTTGCATGTGCTTGCTGACACAATTTTTATGTTATAAATGACGTTCGTCTTATTTTAGCTTTTTTTTGTCCATATTAGTTAGGCGTGTTTATAACGATATACTTTCTGTATAATCCCGCAAATTTTCTTATTGGCGTAATCGATAAGCCCCAAAAATCGATAAATCGAAATTGAAAAAATAAAAAACTTATTGAAACGATAACGATAAGCATATGTACAAATCGATAATCCATAAAGGTTAAAATCGAATCGATAAATCGAATGAATATCCCTATTTCAAGCTAAAAAATTTCATAGCTTCTTAATTATTTTTTCATTCATGACGATGAGAGATGTTGACTATTAAGGAGTTGCCTCCTATAACTTGCCTTTATGATTGTTGGAATTTGAGTCACTAGAAAAAAGTGAAAAAATATTGATTTTTAATTCAATAAAGTATTTACCATCATTTATCAAAATATCAAATGTTTAGGTCAAATGATGCTCTGAACGATCAATCTGATTACAAAATCAGTGACTACAACTTTTGAAATCGAAAATATTCTGTTAAATTTCCTTGTCAATTTGAAATTGTTCAAGGATACATATTAGTCGATCGCCTGTTCAAATTTAGATCCTTCAAATATAAGCTTTTATTTTGTAAAAAACTAAGAATATTATGACGCGTTTAAGGTATAAGATTGCGTTTTCTCTTTTCTTTCTGCAAAATAATTACAATGACGACGAAAATAATAAATTTAAACCAAGACGTGATGTCCACGTAATGATTTATGGCATCCAAAATTCAATTAGGTAAAGTCAAGGATCTTTAACTCGAAATGCACAAAGAAGGAAACGTAACAGTAACTTAGGCAAACGATGCTTAATTAACTTTTTACATTTACAAAGAATATTCTCATATTTACTCGTTGCTTTACACATTTGAAACTAGAATTATGTTTATGTAATCTGTGCTAATGTTTATCATGATTAGTCTTGTTATAAATAGTTATAATTAATTATTTTAAATAATTAAACCAATAAACAAATTGAAAACATGCTATTGTAAAAAATTATGCAAAATTGACTAGTTAAGTTAAAAGCTTACGAGTACGATTATATAAGCAAACATATGAAGTTACATTAAGAATTTTGAAACTCTAAAAAGGGCCATTTAAAGCAAAATAAAGTAGTGGTATATAAAGGTGGTTTGTATCTGTACTCGCTTTTTGGATTACGTTTTAATTTATATATGTTTTGCAAAAAAATTGCAAGCGTACCCACTTTTCACGTAAACTTCTGGCATATGAGCCTGAAGTAGCAAAGACAATCACGCAAACTTCAGCATTCTAGTAGACGGGCCTGAAATTGTTTGTAATTGTTGAACTTAAGTATTCTACTGACTCAAGTTTTGTTCTCTATTTGCTGAACTTCAGCATATTTTAGTTGAAGCTTTTCGCGTAAACTTAGTGTGGGCTGAAATTTTTGTTTGTAATTGCCGAACTCAAACAATCTACTAGCTGAAAATTTGTCTCTATTTGCCGAATTTCAGCATGTTTTAGCTGAAGTTTTTCTCGTAAACTTAGTGTTGGATGAAGTTTTTCTTTATAATTGCTGAACTTAAGCATTCTACTAGCTGAAATTTTGTTCTATATTTGCTAAACTTCAACATGTTTTAGCTGAAATTTTTGTTCTATATTTGCTGAACTTCACCATGTTTTAGCTTAAACTTTGTAATGTTTGTAATGAATAGGGTTGAAGTTTTTTTGTATTAAAAATGGAATTTCTAATCTTTCTACCGACACAGTTCCTAAAAATCCTTCTGATCTTTCTGATCGGGTACAAAGCATGTTATCTGAGCTCAACAACACTATGAGCATTGTTTTCGTCAAAGAGACCCACAGTGCAAAACATATTTAAGAAGCCGTGTGTAAACTGAACACAAGAAAAGAAAATAACATAGCCTTAAACACAACTGCATTCTTTAAACACAAACATTCGGTGTCATAAACGTCATCTTCATTCTTTAAACACAACTGTATAGCCTGCCTGCAAGTTACGTTCAATAAAAATGGCAGTGAAGAGTAGAATAAAGAGTAGAAAAGAAAGGAGGAAGAAAAGAGCGCACAGGTAAAGGAAGAAGGAGACTCCTGGAGTTGTAAAAATTAGGGTATAAGTTAAATAATTTTAAAAATATTTATATAGGTTAAATGGAGGCGACCAAATAGGACGTTCCGGACAATTTTTACGTATATAAAAGAAAGCTAGAGAGAAAAAACATTAGGCCTGGGGCTCTACTTTTGAGTAATACTAGTATAATTTGTTGCAAATACATAGTTTTCGCATAATTAGGATGTGAACCAAAGAATTAAATATAAATTCAATTACATTAAATCTGCACGTGAAATAAATCTTTCCGAACAGAGCATTTTCATCCCCGCCAGCTTATCTAATTTGGAGGTAAATAATAGATATGGCAAAAAGATAAATATGTGACATTTGGTAGAAGAGATATATAAAAAAAAGTTAAAATAGTAATTGCAAAAATTACACTAGAACTAACTACTAACTATACCCAACCGAAAATTATGTCTTTTCTCATAACAAACTTCCACGTATAATATTTCACTAAACAACTCCAATAATTAAATTCCAAAACTTACCAACTACGAAATACCCTTTACGGCTTTACCTTTTTCTTTTGTTTTTCGTAATTACTAAATTAATCTCCACGTATTACGTAATTCCCCATTATAATCAATCACTCACTCAACTGAATCACACGCGCACTCTAAACCGCGCGTGTAAACAGTAGCATTGAGCTTGCAGTTTTTATATAAAACCAAGCTAACCCCATGCCATCCAGAAATCATAGATAATGACAGCGAAAAAGAGCAATAAAAAATCCCATATTTTTCTCTCTCTATTTATGATAATAAAATTAAAAGTGATTTTTTGAGTAATAATCACTGAATACAGTCTTTTTGTTCGAATTTACCACTGTTGAACGAATCTGGATGTTCAATATGTATATATATATGGTAATTTATTGACCATTCTTTGGCCTTTCCTTTTCCAGAACTCTCCCTTCCCTTCTATTCTTTCCTTCACCATAATGCTGTATCAATAATGTCACATTAATATATAGGGAGAGAAAATACTTGAGAACGTTAAACCAAATTTTCTCAACAAAGAAAAAAACCCAGAAACCCAGATGAAAATGGGTCGTTTTGGGTTTTTTGATATTACAGTGGTTTGTTTTCTGTTAGCTCTATCGTTTTCATGGTGTTACGGGATTCGTAGTTTTCCTGAGGAGAGACGATTTGCGGAGGCGCCGGAGTACAGAAACGGCGTCGGATGTCCGGCAACGGCGGAGGGTAAAACGTTATCGTCTTGTGATCCCTCATTGGTCCACGTGGCGATGACGTTGGATTCCGAGTATCTCCGTGGATCCATGGCGGCTGTTCACTCAGTCCTCCGCCACGCGTCTTGCCCAGAACACGTCTTCTTCCACTTCATCGCCGCTGAGTTCGACGCGACGAGCCCGCGCGTGTTGACTCAGCTGGTCCGATCCATTTTCCCTTCCCTCAACTTCAAAGTCTACATTTTCAGAGAAGACACAGTTCTAAATCTCATCTCATCTTCGATCCGACAAGCTCTCGAAAACCCGTTAAACTACGCCCGAAACTATTTGGGCGATATGCTCGACCCTTGTGTGACACGTGTCATTTACTTAGACTCCGACGTAGTACTCGTCGACGATATTCAGAAGCTGTGGAAGGTGAACCTTACCGGGTCCCGAATCATCGGAGCACCCGAATACTGCCACGCGAATTTCACGCTATACTTCACCGATACATTCTGGTCCGACCCGGTTTTGCCCCAGGTATTCGGGCCAAGAAACCCGTGTTATTTCAACACGGGCGTAATGGTAATGGACTTGAAGAAATGGAGAGAAGGAAATTACAGGCAGAAAATAGAGAGGTGGATGGAGTTACAGAGACAGAAGAGGATTTACGAGTTGGGCTCATTACCGCCGTTTTTGCTTGTATTTGGTGGGCTCGTCGAGCCCATTAATCACCGGTGGAATCAACATGGGCTCGGCGGTGATAATGTGATGGGCTCGTGTAGGTCATTACATCCAGGCCCAGTAAGTTTGTTACATTGGAGTGGAAAAGGAAAACCATGGGTTAGACTTGATGAGAAAAGACCATGTCCGTTGGATTATCTTTGGGAGCCATATGATTTGTACAAGCACAGGAGCAAAGTGAGAATTAATCATCATCTTAATTTGGGTTTTTCTACTAGTACTAATCCTTTTGGTTACTCTAATTATTTCATTTGATTGATCATTCTTTTACACTTTTTTTTTTTTTTTGACAAGGTGATTTAAGGATTCTTTGATAGCCTTGTACAGATTGATTAGTTGGAAAAAAGGAGAGAATATTGATGGGCATAGTTGAAAATTTTAATGGGGGATGTAAACTATTTAGGAGTTAAAGTTCATTACATTAATTTTTTTGTTGGTTCCACGGACTTGTAACAATTTTGTTGAATTGATTCAATTTGTATGTTGGGACTTGGGATATATTTGAGGAATAACTCGTTTCTTGTTTCTTTCTCTTGGTATTTCTAATTTCGCCCGTTTTAAGACTTCAAATAATTACACAAGTTGGTTAATAATGTTGCTACAATAAATTTTCTTGAGATTAAATGACTGCCAAAATTTCGAAATAGTACTCTTATGATTATTATCTCACCTCCGATGTGAATAGTTAATATCAAGATTTTGGTATAAAATTTAGTTCGGTATTAACTAATTTTCATCATCAAATATGCAACAACAACAACAATAGTGTGTAAAATGTAAAAAGTCATTAAGAGATAACTCTATCTACTAACACTTAAATATTTTTTTGTCCTTATTGCGAATTTCAACCCTAATCTTTCATGCTACATCCCAACTTCATTGCCTAACACGTTTATATGTTTCTAGGTATTTTAGTAACGGAGGCTTAGTTAGCTTTCGTTCTCTTGATTAGGTAATGTTAATTAATAGGGGTTTACATACGTCGGGTTGGTTCGAATTTTATAATTATCAAACCAAACCAATTGTGTCAGATTATTAAATCTAAAGACCAAACCAAACCAATAAAACTCGGGTTTTTCACTCTCGGTTTTTCTCGGTTTTTCGGGTTTTTCGGGTTTTTTCGGGTTTTTTTTCGTAAAATTTTCGTACAACAAACATATAAATTATGCTCAAAATATTTTTTTAGTCCTAGTAAGATACAACTATATAAAGTATTTTCTAAAAAAATAATACAAAATATAATATGTCATGGCATTATCCTAAAATATTCAACAATAAAGATAATAAAATTATGTAAT
>MU733915.1:63063-109627 GCA_026770625.1 Nicotiana glauca | reverse complement strand
CCACGAGTCCGTACATATAAAATACACAAGAATCGGAGTCCATTTGGCCCCTCAAATCATCAATTCAAACCTTCTTAGGTTTCAAGCCCTAACCTCCATTTTTACCCTTTAATTCCTTGAAATTCCGTGATTAATTCATGTTTTTACACCATAATAACATAATCCGAGTCCAAATATTCATACCTGATGAAATCCCTTCGAATCCTCTTCAAAATCGCCCAAAAACCCGCTTGTTCGAAGTCCAAAATATTTTTCTTCTTTTCCAAGTTCGTGAACACTGTTCACTATAACACATGCCCGATTTCCGCTTCTGCGGTCCTTTAACTGCACCTGCGGTACCGCTTACACGAAAAAATTGACCGCTTACGTGGTCTCACTTAAAACCACTGGGACCACTTATGTGATTCCAAGCACCGCTTATGCGGTTTACTCCAACCGATTATGCGGGCAAAAATCCGCTTACGCGGCCCTGCTTACGCGCTCCACCTTCCGCTTATGTGGAAATCCCCTGGGCCACTCAAGATCGCTTCTGCGACTTTCCCCACCGCATCTATGGAACCGCTTAAGCGGCTCCATTTCTGCAGATGCGGAAATACCAGAAGGCTGAAACATCAGACCTACAACAATGCCTAAAACCTCCGTTTAACCATCCGAAATCACCCCGAGGCCCCCGGAACCTCAACCAAAAACACCAACACATCCAATAACCTTATTCAAACTTGTTCCAATCCTCAAAACACGTCAAACAACGCTAAAACCATTAAAACACATCGGATTCAAGCCTAGTTTTCATCAAAACTTCCGAAATGCGCATTCAATCAAAAACCCGACCAAACGACGTCCGAATGACCTAAAAATTTGCAGACATATCCAAAATCACCTAACGAAGCTACTGCAATTCTCGGAATTCCATTCCGACCCTCGAATCAAAATCCCACCTAGCAACCGGAATTCGCCAAAATTCAAACTTCGCCAATTCAAGCCTAAATCTACAACGGACCTCCAAATTCGATTCCGATCGCACTCCTAAGTCACAAATCATCCCCCGAATCTAACCAAATCACCTAAGTTCACATCTGAGCCTTCTAGCTATATAGTCAAATTCCGGTTGACTTTTCCAAAACAAGCTTTCTTCTAAGAGGCTAAGTGCCTCATCTCTAACTAAAAAAAATTCAATTCTATCCGACCTATTCAATTAATGATATTGAAACATAGAGAAACATAATACAGGGGAAACGGGGAGGTAACTCACGTGACAACGGTCCGGGTCGTCACACTAGAGAAGAGTCTCCAGCTCGATGTTCCGAGCCAAAGCGGCCATCAACTGCTCATCAACATGCTCCAGCTCGACCACCCTCCGTTTTAGTTGGGCCTCCGACTGCTCAAGGCCCTCACAGAAAACCCAAAATTCCAGTTCCTGCTTGAGTAGGTCCGCCAGCGCCTGATGCTTGGCACGGTACTGCTAATACTTATTTGCAACCTTACTAAAAGTGTTGCGCTCGCCGCCTCCTCTCTACCTCCAAAATTAGAGTCTAAAAGGAGAAGACAAAGAGGAAAGGCAAGTCAGTGTGCATCAAAGTTAGAATTATGACACACAAAGAAAACTAAAAACTACCTGCAAGGCCGCGCCATCCACCCTCCGGGATAGATTCCCATCACTAACACCTTTCAGTGTTTCACGCTCAGCGGCCGCACATAACAGGTTCATATCCGTTGCGGCCTGCTCGCTGTGTTGCAACAGGTTATACCTTCATGGGATCAGAATTCGGCGGTTGGATCTACCTGCCATCATCCCCACACGGGCCGGACCCCTCATTAACATATCTAGATCCACATGGGCAGCCTAATAGTCCACCCTCTCGGCACCGTTACCCACTTCTCCAACAGCAGTCGATGAACCACTCTCCGGAATGCGGGCTGGTCTGGCATCGGGAACTGCCCTCCATTGAGGAGCCGACCTCCCAGAACGGATGGCATCGGCCATAAAAACTTGCCTCGACCCCTGACAGGGCTCACTCACTCTCTCGTTCTTTGTGGCTATCCCCTTGCCCGTTATTAACCGCCATCTTTTTCTCTCTGACGGCTCCTCACCTTCAAAAGTCTCCTCCACAGGCCGCAAGCATGGCATTGAAGGAGTTGCTTCACTTGCGGACGCCGCCACAGGAGCAACCTCCTATTGAGGAACCTCGAGGGCGCCATCACTGGACGAGCCGCAGGGTATGTCTCCACCCTCAGAGTCAGTCCCCGCCCTAGGCGAGGTAACAATGTTTTTCTTCCTCTTAGGGGTGCTCTGACCTGCAAACACGAGTAAGTCAGGTAACAAAACCTAAGGGAACCTCCAAACCTAAGCCAAAGAATTACCTGATGGGCCATATCGTTCACGAAATGCGGCCCAGGTACGACATTCCTCCGTATAAGGTATCATTCTTTCCACCCACGATTTAATATTGTCAATGAATTGGGGTGGAGAAGCCCTCGCTACAAAAAAGAGTAAAGAAAGAAATCACAGTGGCCGTATGGTCAAGGTCGCAAGCTGTCATGAATTCTACAAATAAAGGTACTTACGTTTTGGGTTCCATCTTTCCGGGAACCCTTCAGGGTTAGACACCAGGTGTTCCGTCTTGATGTAGAAGTACTTACGCCAAGAGCAGTAGTTGGTCTTGTCGTCAGCTCTAACGACCAAGCCCTTCGCGCCACGGCTTTTCAACTGCAGCATGGTATCCCTCAGGTAACCAAGGCTGAATAACTGTAAAAGGTGGTGAATTGAGACGCTACACTCAGCCTTGGCCGCATATGTGGTCAGAATCCTGCACACCTTCAAGGTGTAAGGAGTAAGCTGAGCCGGACACACATTGAAAAAGTGGCAAAGCTCCTCCGTTAGCGGGTAGATAGGGAGACCATAAACGATCAAAAATGGGTATTCGTAAAATGTGCAATACCCAGGCCGGTGCACATTGGCATAGTACATCCCAGCCAGAGCCATTTCCACATAATCCGAAATATGGTGCATCTCTCGAAGATCGTCTAGGTGGGATTGTAATAAATCACTATGCTCCCAGGGAAGGGCTGGGCTTTTAGTTGGAAAATCCCTTCGAATATGTATCTCCTTTGGGAGGACATTGTCTGCACTAAGGGGAACAAGAGCCTTCCCTGCTTTTTCCTCTTCGCCACCGGAGGAGAGCGGAACCCTAGATGGGGCATTATCTTTGGTCATTTTACTACTCTGACGGAGTTTCATCATGTTATCCTATGTAAGAAATGAAGCACTAACGACATAAAATGTGGTTTCAAAGAAGTGGGAGAGTCTCACACGAAATAGCGGTTGCTAGAAAGAAAGGAAAAGAAAGAAGCCAGAAAAGGTTTTCTAAAGGTTTAAAAGATGAAATGGATTGAACCTTCCCTCTATTTATAGGGTTAGGATGCACAGAAATCGAAGAGGCATGATTCAAAACTGGCGCGGGAAATCAGAACATCACATCATCCTCTGAACCGCCTCGGGAGTAATTATAATTATGATGCATGCGGGCGATGATGTCATTTCAAAAAGGGAGCCACGCGTCAGTAGCTCAGCGATGTCATACATTTCATCTCATTCACGTCACCACCCCTATAGTAAGGTCAAATTCTCCAAAGACGAGGTTTGCATTTCTGCCCATTGAAGACGTCTACCGAATATGTCTCCAACGAGCGGAGGGACTAACTGTATGGGGTCAAATTTGGCCCTCAACGTCTCTACGCCGAAGGGTATGCCTAGCAAGCATACGTCAAATAAAGCAAGGGTACGACTTGGGCGTGGGGACAAAGGCGACGCCAGTTAAAACTCAGCGTCCTCGCTAGGGGGATGTTGACTACTTTTTGTACTTTTATGAGTATTTCGAGGAAGGCCTCCTGCTATATAAAGGAGACCTTCCCATTGTAAAGGGCATCATTATTATTCTCGGATAATACAACTGTCTTATTTTCTCTTATTCTCTCTCTATCTCTACATCTAACGAACACTCATTCTCGAGTTCATCTTATCAGATCTACTACAATAATTTCATCTCCTTTGTCTCTAGGTTTTATTATATTTGATTACGATTTACCCTCATTTATTTTTGATTATTTTTAACCTTACAAAGTAGATTGATAACTTTTGAGCCAAGCATTCTCCTTCATAAATAGAAGACACCGAAAGTGCTGGCACTGGTTTGCCTTCGATTGCTGTGTTGATACACAAACTCGAAGATCCCATTCGTAAAATATGCCTTGAACTCTCCACCATTGCAAAGGGATTGGTACTAATTCATGACAATGCTATGAAGCATTCTATCGGGGATGTGTTTTCATTTCCAAATGTCGAGTATATTTTTCACTCCGATTAAGCTTTTACTAGATACTCTTTGCTCCGACAATGTCTTGATCACGTTGTTGATTATGATCATGACCAAACAGTTCGGCAATTGCATGAGAGCTGTTACGGACCTCATAAGGCATTATTGTTCGTTAGAATGGCACATGAATGTGTTAGACATATATATTATTAACCATGGGTTTGGTTTAGATACAATATTTATATGAAACAATTATTTATTCAGTTTTAATAAAGTTTTAAATAGATTATATATTAGTCTGTGTCTTTTGCTTATATAGTAGATGATTTAGTTTATAGAGTTTAGCTTATACACGGAAGATTAAATCGTCGGTTCTTATATGTATAAAATTTGAGTTCACAATCTAATGATGGAATTGGATAAACCATCATGGATGATTGTAGCACAAGATTAAATATAATTTATCTTCATTATGGGAATGGTTTAATTCCAACTTCTTGTGTTAGTACATTTTGTATGTATTGAACGGACCAAGTAGAGATAAGTATTTTATACTAACTTAATAAAATAAACTCTCTAGCAATTAAATGTACTTATACTCTTAATATTGATATAATTATTATTAGCTGTATACATTATTATTATTATTATTATTATTTTAATTTATTAAAAGGCGAGATTCTTTCGTGAGTCAATATGCCTGGTAAATTGGATAATAATAATGTACATTGGCGAAGTAATAGTTAGTTGATAGAATCCATGTTTCGGTTTAGAGATTGATGATACACCTTTATGAAAGCTTATAAGTTATCATGTATATACCCGGCCGGTGGATTTTGTATCCGATACATGAAATAAGTTAAGCGAAAGTCTAAAGGAAATAATCCATAAATTAAGTCGTCGGTAATTTAATTTAATTGATTAGTATCTGAATTTTAACATGAGGAGTTAAATAAGATTTAATGGATGAATTTCAAAATTGAATAAGGAGCGCAATTATAAATTTGTAGTGGAATAATTCGTAATTAATTATGATAGATATTAATTTCAAAAATTAGAAATTAATTCCATAATTGGAGCATTGTTAATTAAATTTTGTGGTCCCTACTGTGCCTAAATAATAGGAAAGAAAGGAATCCTTTTTTTGGAGGAAAGGAAAACCTAACAGGTTTTGGAAAAGGGTTTTAACCCTTAAAACCTGTGGTATAAATACATAAGGTTTTCACCTAGAGGGATGAGTATATGGTGGCTGAAATTTTCAGCCAAGTTTTCTTAGAAATTTTGCCCACACGAAATTGCTATTTCCGGGTATTATTTGGCTAACACAGTAGAAGACCGTGGAACGTTTGAGGATCACGATTGTGTGGGTGATGGAGATTCTATTGAGAATTTATTTAGCTGAAAGCTCACGTAGTAGAAGAGATATGTTCATGCTTCAAGAGGTAACCCGTGAAATCCCGTTTATGCTAGTTGTCTAGATTATATGTGATTTTGATACTGGAATTGCTTCCGCTGCTTATTATAATCCATCAGAATGGACGCTCAACTCTGGAGAATTCATGTACTCCTATAGAGGAGTGGAAGGTAAGTACCTTGATTTATTGCTTGCCAATAATGAGAAAGATAAGAAGCCATTGTGGGCTGTTGGTCCACTTCATATGCTGCTAGAATCACACCAATCTAGTCACAGAAATCATCATGAATGCCTAGAATTTCTTGACAAGCAAGATTCTAATTCAGTAATATTTGTATTTCTGAGGGTGGTGGAGTTGGGCAATAAGATCAACAACTCCGTTAGTCGTGGAGGACCTGCAAGCAAGGAAGTGGAATCTTTCATTTCCTATATTACCAGATAATTGCGTTAGATTGAAGAAAATGTTAATAAACTATATTTGTAAAATAATTCTTAAAATATAAATGAACATAAATAGAAATGAACAACGAAATAATAGAAAATCAATTCGAGCCCACTGAATTCACAGTTTTTACTTAAGGAATTTAATCCCCTCCTAACACCCAAGGTGTAACGACCTAACCGGTCGTTTTGAACTTTTGCACTTTGATCGCCAGTTCTCAGGCATGACTTTCCCCGTGTTCGGTATTATGACTAATTTAGAGTGTTGGTTTTGGTTTTCGGGAAGAATTAGGATGAATTTGAAAGAACAGTTTTAGTTGAAAGCTTTAAATTTGGAAGGTTTGACCGAGAGTTGACTTATTTGTATATGAATTCGGATCGGAGTTTTTATAATTAGGTTAGCTTCGTTAGATGATTGTTGACTTAGGAGTGTGATCGGAAGTGATTTTGGAGGTCCGGTATAGAATTAGGCTTGAATTGGCAAAATTAGTATTTTGGTGAACTCCGGTTGATAGGTGAGATTTTGATTCGAGGGTCGGAATGGAATTCCGAGAGTTGCTATAACTTCGTTAAGTGATTTGGGATGTGTGTGTAAAATTTCAGGTCATTCGAACGTCGTTTGGTAGGGTTTTTGATCAAATGCGTATCTCGAAAGTTTTAGAAGAATTTAGGCTTGAATCCGATGTAATTTGATGGTTTTTTTGTTGTTTGTGGGGTTTTGATGATGGGAGAAAGTTCGAATGATGTTTTAGGTTGGATTGGCACTTTTGGTTGAGGTCCCAGGGGCCTCGATGTGATTTCGGATGGCCATCGGGATGAATTTGGACTTGTTGCATTTCTGAAGTTGCTGGTATCTGGTATTTCCGCATGTGCGGAAAAGGGGCCGCAGATGCGGTTTCGTAGATGCGAAGTTAGGAAAGCAGGTGCGGATTTTGGCCACTTGTGGGATTTCTGCAGAAGCGGACGATTTCTGCGGATGAGGATAATGACCGCAGAAGCGGTCTGTGCATTTGAAGAAGTTCCGCAGAAGCGGATGCTTGACCTCAGAAGCGTGTTTCGCACAAGAGGAACTAGACCGTAGAAGCGATCCTGGGTATCAATAGGAAATCCGCAGAAGCGGAGTGAATTCTGCAGAAGCGGTAACCGCATATGCGGTATAGTGATCACATATGCGAAAAGGGCTAGACAGAAAAGGTTTTAAAGGTTCATTTTTGGTTCCGCGAGCTAAGGTATTTTTCCTCCATTTTTGAGCAACTTTGAGAGCTTTTGGACGGAAATTGAAGAGGGTCTCGATTGGAATTGATTGGAGGTGAGTTCTATGATCTTAAAACACGATTTTTATGTGAAATTAACCTTGAAATTTATGGAAATTAAGCCTAAAATTGAAGAACTAGGGCTTGAGTTTTTAGTATGTCAAAATGGGATTTGATGGGTCATTTGAGCTCGAATTTGGGAGTTCTTGGTATGTATGAACTCGTGAGAAGATAAGGAATCTATT
Organism: Nicotiana glauca; assembly: GCA_026770625.1. Lineage (NCBI taxonomy): Eukaryota > Viridiplantae > Streptophyta > Magnoliopsida > Solanales > Solanaceae > Nicotiana > Nicotiana glauca. Next base: position 101,961 of record MU733915.1, on the reverse strand, counting down.
AATGTGAAAATTTTTGAGATTTGAGAAGTGGTCCCGGGGCTCGAGTTTTGCTAATTTCGAGATTTTTAATACTTTTCGATTGTCTTCGATTGGGTATTGTCCCATTGGCATATTGTGACGCATTCGTTGTGGTTTTGATTAGATTCGACGCGAGTGGATGCCGATTTGAGGGGCAAAGGAATCGCGAGCTAGGGATTTCACCAGTTCGTGGTGAGTAATGATTGTAAATGATATCCTGAGGGTTTGAAACCCCGGACTGCACATCGTAGCACTATATTAAGGTGACTTGCACGCCAGATAGCTAGCGTGGGTAGAGCACCATTAGGGATTGTGACCTGGTCCGTCCCGATTGATGGTTTTATCGCGTATTTGACTGAAACTTATTTATTATTATCTTGATTTGGGCTGATTGCCATATTTTGGGCTTAATGCCGACTACTTGAGTCCTTCGTGGATTTTTATCACTCTTTCTTCACTGTTTGATATACTACTTGAACTCAGTCCTATTGATTATACTATTTTACAACTCAGCCACTTTAATTGAATTTTTCAGACTTAACTTATATTCCACTGTTTGTTTGGGCTGAGCACTACTATTTTATTGATTCCCCCGGGGTTTATGGTGTTTTCTGGACTGAGTGAGGCTTTCAAGCCTCGAGTGTGATGTGAGGAGGCTTTCAGGCCTCGAGTGTGATGTAATGAGGCTTTCAGGCCTCGAATGTGATGTGAGGAGGCTTTCAGGCCTCGAGTGTGATGTGAGGAGGCTTTCAGGCCTCGAGTGTGATGTAAGAAGGCTTTCAGGGCTTATGGTGATATAGCACTTGGGCCGTAAGGGGCCCCTCCGGAGTCTGCACACCCACAGTGAGCGCGGGTACCCATGTGATATGACAGTGAGCCTGATGGGCTGATAATATGCTAAGTGACTGATACTGTGCCCGAGGGGCTGATGCTGTTCTGAGCGATTGATATTGAGCCCGAGGGGCTGGTACTGGTTTGAGATATTGCCCGAGTGGCGAGCTTTTTTATGCTCATCTTGCATATTTACTTGTCTTTTTACCTGTTATACTGCGGTATTTGTGCACGAGGGGCGGATTTCCTATGCTTATTGGCACTAACTGTTTTGAAATCATTTCATAACTGTTGAAAAGATCATTTTCAAAAGATATTGCCAAGATATTTCTAAAGATTTCATAGTTTCACTGTTTTCTCAAAGGGTTGTACCCTGATTCTATACAACATGATGGTTTGCTTTATGTGATTTCTTACTGATCAGTTGTTATTTACCTTTATTACTCTTTGAGTTGGAGTGCTCACTTTACTCCCTGCACCTCGTGTGCAGTTGCAGGTATTTATTCACTCGGTAGCGGGTATTGGCTGTTTGGAGGAAGAGTTGTATGAGTTTAGCGAGGTGACTGTCAGAGTCCACAACACTGTTTTCTTTCTATATTATTCATTACTCATGTTCAGTGTATTTCTAGACTTGTAAATGTAATTACATTCTTATAGATGCTCGTGATTTGTGACATGGGCTGTGTTTGGGTTGTACTTCCACTAAGTAATGATATCGAATCATCTTTAAAACTGTTTACACATATTTATCTAATTTTGAGAAAGAAAATTCGGGTTGATTGGCTGGCCTTGTCTTCATGAGAGGTGCCATCACGACCGGAACGGGGTTTGGGTCATGCCAAGTTGGTATTAGAGCCTAGGTTACTAGGTCTCACGAGTCATGAGCAGGTTTAATAGAGTCTCGCAGATCGGTATGGAGACGTCTGTATTTATCCTCGAGAGGCTGCAGAACCTTTAGGAAAACTTCACATTCTTGAATTCTTATCGTGCATCCTTGTTTCATCTTGAAAAGAAACTCTTGAAATTCCTTCCACGTATTTGTATACGCGCATGAGTGCTCAGTATCAAATGTGCCTTGATGGCTTGTGATTCCCTGATCAAGGGACGAGATGTGATCTCTGTGAGTCTGATGTTGGGCCAGTTTGGACGACTTGAGGCCGAATCTTTGCCTATGGCTTGAGCACTGAGGTGTTGATTGTGTGAGTAAGTGTCTTGAACTTATATGTTCGGCAGTGTTCCTATTAGTGGAAGTGACTATTGAATAGCTATGTAACTTGGAAGTGATGAGGAAGGCCAGTGGGATGATAAATGAACTATTAAGTGTATGATTCCATTGTGATTGGATGTGTAGTTCCGAGTTATGGGCACATGAAGAATCTTTTTGTGTCTCCTAGATGGGAGTGAAGTAAATTTCATGTCGCGGTATGAGTTCAAACTCAGGAAGACTAGGTGGTTGTGTAATGCGTATGATGGTGGAAGGTATACAGAAATGTTATATTGAGGCGAAGCAGGTGGGTTATTCCCTCCGGAGTGTTCCGAAATGATGTGATCCTTATGTGTATGTTAGAAGATCTCATGTGTAATGGAAGGGTACGTGTTGAAATTTGAGATTTCAGATTGTTTAAGAGAGTGGGCTTGACTATTGCGGGGATGAGTGCGTGATTTTGCAGAAGATTACATCACTGGATCACCTTTGTTTTCAAAACTTATAAATGATTTCAGTTAAATCTCACTATGTTATTATGGCATCAATAGAGTAAAAGTGTTATGAGATATTGAGTGTATCTTTATCTATGGCTTCGAGCCAAGTGGGAGAGTATGCGGTGAGTAGTCGACTGCACGGTTAGGTACTATGTTGGTTCCAGTTTTAGGCGTGCGAGTGAGTCAGCTATGGCTAGAGTAAAGGAAAATTTCGACAAAGGTTATACTATGCTTCATAGGGTATGAGAATCGCGGAATGTCTAGAGTATTGTTGGTAAAGAATGCTCGGCGCATAGAGCAGGAAGTTGCTTGGTTGTATTGGGATGAGGATTTCATTTTTGCGGTGTCAGAATGCCAATGAGGCACGGGTGGTTCTCTTCGTCAGGTCAGGTAATTTATGGTTTGAATAAGAGTGAATGACTTTTGAGAATGGTTCTAAAGTGTTCAAAATTATGCATGAAACAATTGGGTATCTCAAGGTTGTGTATGTGGTTAGAGACTGTGTTTTCATTGGAAAAAGGTTAAGACTTGTGGTATTTTTATGTTAATTATGGGATCCTATGTACCGGTATCTGAAAAGTAAAGGTAACGAATTCAGATTCGCAGGAAGTCCTTCAGGGTAAAGTATTCTGGAATGTAGTGTTTCTGCGGATATTGAGAGAGTATTCAACAGCTTATAGGTTTTAGACAATGTGGTCTTGTGCTTGGGTCTCGTGTAGCAAGCCTAGGTTGAGAGATTGTGGTACTACAACAAGAGGGGATATCAAGTTGAAAATGAATAAGAAGGAAATCTAGATAGATGAAGTAGCTTGATGGTATACCGAATCGGTATGGAAAGGATATGACTAATTCTTTGTGTGTGTTCAAGGTAATGAGTTCGTACAAGTATTTTGCAGCAAAGCTCTTGAGTTCTGACAGCTTGCTTATCTTGGTCTAGTTAGAAGGATTCAGTCTTGGCAGTTTAGCTTGTGCAAATGGAATTGGGAGAGAGTTCTTATTGGGTTTTACCGTGGTTTAGAGATGTATATTTCCTATGGGCATGCGAAGCATGGGATGTGTAATGATTTTTCTTCTTAATGGGATCAGTGGAAGCTCTTGGCTAGATGAGTTATAGTTCAGTTCTAAAAAGAAGTTCATAAAACCCTTAGGCAACGGGTAGCCTCGGGTAATCAAGGAAATGGTACCGCTAATTGGAAGTGATTTGACGGGAGTATATGTTTTAGAAAAAGATTAATGTGATTAAACTGATGATACTTCGATAGTATTGAGGCGCTTTCTTATTAGATCGACTGGTGATATTCAGGTTTGCTTGGTGGCACAGGAAAATATTTAGAGTATCTATCGTGGAATTATTGGGTAGTAAAAGTGTGGTATGCTTTCGGACGGTGAAATTAGGATTAGGTACGATGATTCGTGTGCTATATGGAGTTGGAGACTGGAATTTCTCATATCCAGGCTATGTCGCGATTCTAAATTGTGTGTATCAGCACTGTTTAGTGGCTGCCGAGATTTGGTGGCCCGAATGGATCTTTCTTTGCTTGGTGTGTTAGATTTTGGATATTATGTTGGGGCATAAATTGGATGTTTCTGTGTTGTGTTATTCTGGAATATTGTGATAAGATGGTGCGGTTGGCTATGTCGGGAAATGCCACGGAATGAGTTGCGATGTTCGATGGATTGTGTCCTATTAGGGATTTCATATTTCAAAGACCCAGTGGACGGCTGAGAAGGAATTGTCTTTCTTATTTTGGGCTCTTGTGATGAGTGTCAGTGCCAAGGCCCCTCATATTTATTCAGTTCCGGTGGTGAGGGACTTCTCGGATGTGTTCCTTGCGGCTGGGCATGTCGCTAGGCAAGGTTGTTGATTTCGGTATTGATTTGGTGCCTTGCATCGTATCGTATGGCACCGAAAGAGTTATAAAGGTGGAAGGAGCAGCTTTAGGTTTCCTTGATAAAGGAGTTCATTGGCAGGCCAATGTGGGTGAGTGTCCTATCTTGAGTCGGCTTGGTTGGCTCCGAATGGCACTGTTGAGGGAGGTATTGATCCGACCGTTGTTGAGATTATTAGAGATCTGGGGAGATCTATGAGTTACCCTATGTGTTGTGAGATATTATGATTTATTGGTTATAGACACACATGGTGCGGTTCAATTGAGGTCTCTTAGAAGAATTCAAGCGGGAAGAATAATTGGGTATCGCTGAGTGAATGACGTATCAGTTGTGTTTTATCGGGTTGCATAGTGTGTGTTATTTGTTTCATCGTGGGGGTAATGATTTGCTTTGGCTCCAGACATCAAATTTTGCGTGGCAGCCGATTTTGAGCATAGTGACTTGAGGTGTTCCATATGTAGCAGTGCTTGGATAGGATCGCACATTGTAGCGAGGCCACGTGGGGATATGACCTTTCGAGGTAGATTCATGTGTTCTATTTCTATGATATGAGACAGGGTCTCAGCCTTGTGTTGTGATGGTACTGATGAGCTTGAGGTACAGCTCTTTCGTTGGGGTCATTTTCATGATTTGAGTATATTCAGACCATTGCTTATTGGTGGGTGTATTGTGCTAGTTATGGATTAAGCCTTTATTGATGTGTCATGTCACCAGGGTGGTGTGATGGATTAGAGAAGATCGTTGGAATCATTAATGAATACAAACGGATTCGATTTTAGCATGCTTGAGGAGTAAATATCGAGATTCGGTTAAAAAATATGCTAAGGTAATTGCTGGAGGAGAAATAGCTTCAGGAATGGTCGATCGGAGAAATGGTTATGGTTTATTGCGTGTTTTATTTATCATTGGTAGTATATGGAAGTGTTGGAATGAGACTTTAGTTGATAGGAGGTTTTCTACCAGTATTCGAGTGTTGTGTGTAGCTGCTATGAATAGAAGTTATCGTTTTGAGTGTTTGAGTTATGTGGTATATCATATGATTGCACCTGAGGTTGCAGGTATGGGTTAATACAGCTGGTTCGGGACTATTCAGAGTATAGATGTGAGGTTCTAATCTTGTGTGTGATTTCGGAAAGTGAAATGTGGTTCTATGACCTATGGGCTAAACTGAATTGTGTGATTTTAGTTCAAATGTGTTATTGGACCTATATGATATAGGGTGACATGGGATCAACCCCGGGTATATGCATGATAAGGTTATTCAACGATTGGTTGGCTTTTAGAACAGCTCTGGGTACGTTCGAAGACGAACGTGTGTTTAGGTGGGGGATGATGTAACGACCTAACCGATCGTTTTGAACATTTGCACTTTTATCGCTAGTTCTCAGGCATGACTTGCCCCCTGTTGGGTATTATGACGAATGTAGAGCGTTGGTTTTGTTTTCGGGAAGATTTGGAATGAATTTGACAGAACGGTTTCAGTTGAAAGCTTTAAATTTGAAAGGTTTGACCGAGAGTTGACTTATTTGTATATGAGCTCGGATCGGAGTTTTTATGATTTGGTTAGCTTCGTTAGACAATTGGTGACTTAGGAGTATGATCGGAAGTGATTTTGGAGGTCCGATGTAGAATTAGGCATGAATTGGCAAAGTTAGTATTTTGTCGAATTCCGGTTGATAGGTGAGATTTTGATCTGAGGGTCAGAATAGAGTTCCGAGAGTTTCTGTAGCTTCTTTAAGTGATTTGGGATGTGTGTGTAAAGTTTCAGGTCATTCGGACGTCGTTTGGTTGGGTTTTTGATCAAATGCATATCTCGGAAGTTTTAGAAGAACTTAGGCTTGAATCCGATGTAATTTGATGGTTTTGGTGTTGTTTGTGGTGTTTTGATGATGGCAGCAAGTTTGAATGATGTTTTAGGTTGGTTTGGCACTTTTGGTTGAGGTCCCGAGGGCCTTGGGGTGTTTTCGGATGGCTATCGGTATGAATTTGGACTTGTTGCATTTCTGAAGTTGTTGGTATCTAGTATTTCCGCATCTGCAAAAAAGGGGCAGCAGATGCGGTTCCGCAGATGCGAAGGTAGGAACACAAGTGCGAATTTTGGCCACTTGGGGGATTTCCGCAGAAGTGGACGATTTCCGCAGGTGCGGAGTCCGCAGATGCGGATAATGACCGCAGAAGCGGTCCGTGCATTTGAAGAAGTTCCGCAGAAGCGGATGCTTGACCGCAAAAGCGTGGTCCACAGAAGCGGAACTAGACCGCAGAAGCAGTCCTGGGTATCAGTAGGAAATCCGCAGAAGCGGTAACCGCATATGCTGTATAGTGATCGCAGATGCGAAAAGGGCTAGACAGAAAAGGTTTTAAAGGTTCATTTTTGGTTCCGCGGGCTAAGGTATTTTTCCTCCATTTTTGAGCAACTTTGAGAGCTTTTGGACGAAAATTGAAGAGAGTCTCGATTGGGATTGATTGGAGGTGAGTTCCATGATCTTAAAACACGATTTTTATGTGAACTTAACCTTGATATTTATTGAAATTAAGCCTAAAATTGAAGAACTAGGGCTTGAATTTTTAGTATGTCAAATTGTTATTTGATGGGTCATTTGAGCTCGGATTTGGGAGTTCTTGGTATATATGAACTCATGAGAAGATAAGGAATCTATTAATTTGAAAATTTTTGAGATTTGAAAAGTTGACCCGTGGCTAGGGTTTTGCTATTTTCGAGATTTTTAATATTTTTCGATTTTCTTCGATTGGGTATTGTTCCATTGGCATATTGTGACGCATTCGTTGTGATTTTCGAGTGGAGGCCGATTTGAGGGGCAAAGCCATCGCGAGCTAGGGATTTCACCGGCTCGAGGTGACTAATGATTGTTAATGATATCCCGAGGGTTTGAAATCCCGGACTGCATATTGTAGTGCTATATAGAGGTGACTTGCATGCCGGATAGCTAGCGTGGGGTAGAGCACCGTTGGGGATTTTGACTTGGTCCATCCCGATTGATGGTTTTACCGCGTGTTTGACTGGAACTTATTTGTTATTATAATGATTTGGGTTGATTGCCATATTTTGGGCTTAATTTCGACTACTTAAGTCCTTCGTGGATTTTTATCACTCTTTCCTCACTATTTGATATACTACTTGAACTCAGTCCTGTTGATTATACTATTTTACAACTCAGCCACTTTAATTGATTTTTTGAGACTTAACTGATATTCCACTGTTTGTTTGGGCTGAGCACTACTATTTTATTGATGCCCGAGGGGCTTATGGTATTTTCTGGACTAAGTGAGGCTTTCAGGCCTCGAGTGTGATGTGAGGAGGCTTTCAAGCCTCGAGTGTGATATGAGGAGGCTTTCAAGCCTCGAGTGTGATATGAGGAGGCTTTCAGGCCTCGAGTATGATGTGAGGAGGCTTTCAGGCCTCGAATGTGATGTGAGAAGGCTTTCAGGCCTTATATTGATATAGCGCTTGGGCCTAAGGGGCCCCTCCAGAGTCTTCACACCCACAGTGAGCGCGGGTACCCATGTGATATGAGAGTGAGCCCGAGGGGATGATATTATACTGAGTGACTGATACTGAGCCCAAGGGGCTGATATTGTTCTGAGCGATTGATATAGAGCCCGAGGGACTGGTACTGGTTTGAGATATTGCCCGAGGGGCGAGCTTTTATGTGCTCATCTTGCATATTTACTTGCCTTTTTACCTGTTATACTGTGGTATTAGTGCCCGAGGGGAGGATTTCCTGTGCTTAACTAACTGTTTTGAAATTATTTCGTAACTGTTGAAAAGATCATTTTCAAAAGAGATTTAAACTTAGCCAAGATATTTCTAAAGATTTCATAGTTTCACTGTTTTCTCAAAGGGTTGTACCATGCTTCTATACAACATGATGGTTTGCTTTATGTGATTTCTTACTGCTCAATTGTTATTTACCTTTGTTACTCACTAAGTTGGAGTACTCACTTTACTCTCTGCACCTCGTATGCAGTTGCGGGTATTGGGTATTGGCTGTTTGGAGGTAGAGTTGTAGGAGTTTAGCGAGGTGACTGTCAGCGTCCGTAGCACCGTTTTCTTTCTATGTTATTCATTACTCATGTTCAGCGTATTTCTAGACTTGTAAATTTAATTACATTCTTATAGATGCTCGTGACTTGTGACACCCCGGTTTGGGCTGCGTTTGGGTTATACTTCCGCTAAGTAATGATATCGAATCATCTTTAAAATAGTTTACTTATATTTATCTAATTTTGAAAAAGGCAATTTAGGTTGGTTGGCTGGCCTTGTCTTCATGAGAGGCGCGATCACGACCGGATCGGGGTTTGGGTAGTGACACAAGGTTATGGATTATTTCCTCCCAAGATAGAACGAATTACACACTGGTGTTGTGGTACTTCAAACCCCAGTGTTTCAGCGAACACAAAGTTCGGTAGCAAATCACACTTACTATTGCTTTGTTTGGTGTTTAAACTATGCAGAAGAAGGAGAAGAAACTCAGAAAATTGTATTGAAATTCTGAGCAGAAAAGTATTGTATTTATATTCAAAGTTGGGTTGAAATCTGAATAGGTGCAACTCTTCAGAATGACTGTTTATGTAAAACGGCCGCAACATAAATGCCATTACATAAATGGCTATTTACTCAATAATAAAGAGGGAATATTGAAGAGGGTAGTTAATTTTCTGTTACCAAAATAGAAAAATAGATTGGAGGACTTAATATTAATATTTATTTTAATTTAATATTCTGTTATTAAAACAAATACTCCCTCTATTTCAATTTATGTGAACTCATTTGACTGGGCACAGAGTTTAAGAAAAAATAGAAGACTTTTGAACTTGTGGTGTAAAATGAGGCACATATATTTTGTGTGGCTATAAATCATTACATAAAGGTAAATTGTTTCCAAATAAGGAAAAGGTTCATTCTTTTTGGCACGAATCAAAAAGGAAGTAGGTTCAAATAAATTGAAACAGAGGGAGTATTTAATAACATTTCTATTAATATTTTACTATTAACAAATAAATTTGGTCCAAAAAATTAATTAATCAATTTACCAAATCCAAATCCGAAGCGGAAGCCGAAGTCGAGTGACGACGACGACGTAAGGCTTGTCTTCTTATCAAATCTTTAAGAGCTAGAAGAAGAGCAATTACTTATATACCCATAAAAAACATCTTCCTCTTCCAATATGAGACAATGTCCCTTTGCCAAGGGGGAAACTTAAAATTTCACTCAAAATTTTTATTTTCCTCTATTTCCCATTCACCCTCTTTTATGTATTTAATATATTAAATACAAAAAATCCAACAATCCCTCACATGAATGGGGAATGGCTATATCACAGAAGTATGCATAAAAAATTGTGTGATTCGCAAGCAAGGACTAATTGCATCTGGATAAGTAGGTTTCCCTTTGATCTTTCCATAGTGAACTTATGTCGGATATACTCGATCAATAGGTAGATTTTATATTTTTGAACTGTCGAACTTTGGTGTATACCTAGACAACCAGAAGTCATATAACCAACCCTTAATCGTCTTTGGTTCTCATTGTTGTGTTCGTTTCAGCCATGAACACCGCCTGGTTTCATAAGTGCGTAGAGAACTAGCCTTACAAAGTTCTCCTTGAAGCGGCTAACACTTCACACTTACATAAGTGATTTCTAAACGTGTCATCCCGTAGATACACTATTTCATATACCCCGTATCAAATTTAGAAATCATTAAAAGGCCTTAATGCTTTATTCTTGGTACTGAACATTGTCTCATCACGAGAATGGACCAAAAGTTTAGTTGACAATGTTGAACCGTCATTAATGACTTTGTTTGATCTCCTTGAAACTAGATATTGGGATCTCCAGTCTTCTAGGTAGAGTTACCGCCACTATGACTTGTTCTCGGCCGCAGTCCCATTCCCCTTAATGATTTCTCAACTATCCCTCTAGTTAGGTCTTTTGTAAGTGGATCCGACACATTATCACTTGATTTTACATAATCAATCATGATAATTCCTCTAGAGAGTAATTGCGTAATGCTTTTATATCTTCGTCGTATATGACGAGATTTACCGTTATACATAATGCTCCCAGCCTTTCCAATTGCCGCTTGACTATAGCAAAGTATGCATATTGGTGCCAACGGTTGGGGAAAAATGGAATATCTTCCAAGAAATTCCAAAGCCATTCAGCTTCTTCACCGACTTTATCTAAGGCTATGAATTCAGCCTCCATTGTAGAGCGGGAAATACAAGTTTGTTTGGACGACTTCCAAGATACCGCTCCTCCACCAATAGTGAATACATATCCACTTTTGGACTGGGAATCATTTGATCCGGTGATCCAATTTGCATCACAGTATCCCTCAATGACCGCATGATATTTACTGTAGTGCAAAACAAAGTCCTGCGTATGTACTAAATAGCCCAAACTCATTTCATGGCCATCCAATAAGATTGACCTGGATTGCTCGTATATCGAATCAATTTACTTATAGCACAAGCTATATCTGGTCTTGTACAATTCATGATGTACATTAAGCAACCCGACGCACGAGCATAATCCAATTGTTAAATGCTTTGGCCTTTGTTCTTTGCTAATGCAAGATTCACGTCAATTGGAGTCTTTGCAACTTTAAAGCCCAAGTGCTTTCAAGTACTGTCTTAATATAATGAGATTGTGACAATGCTAGACATTGAGAAGTCTTATGGATTTTTATTCGCAGAATTAAATCAGCAACTCCTAAGTCTTTCATATCAAACTTTCTAGTTAGCATACGCTTAGTAGCATTTATGTTGGCAATGTCATTACTCATTATGAGCATATTATCCATATATAAGAAAACAATGATTATGTGATTTGGAACATTTTTAATGTACATATATTTATCACATTCATTTATCTTAAACCCATTTGACAACATTGTTTGGTCAAATTTTGCATGCTATTGTTTGGGTGCTTGTTTTAGTCCGTAAAGGGACCTAACAAATCTACATACCTTATTTTCTTTACCTGAAACCACAAACTTTCAGGCTGTTCCATGTAAATTTCTTTCTCCAACTCTCCATTTAAGAAGGTTGTCTTGACATCTACTTGATGAATCTCAAGACCATAAACTGCAGCTAACGCTAATAACGTTTGTATGGACGTAATTCTTGTAACTGAAGAGTATGTATCGAAATAGTCACCACCTTCTCGTTGTCTATAACCTTTGACCATAAGTCTTGCCCTAAATTTGTCAATAGTTCCATCATCTTTAATCTTCCTCTTAAAGATCTATTTAGAATCCAACGGTTTATTTCCAGGAAGAAGATCAATCAATTCCCATGTATGGTTGTTCAATATGGATTCTATATTGATTGCCTCTTTCCAAAAAAATGATTCTGAAGAAGACATAGCTTCTTTAAATGTTTGATACTCATTGTCCAATAAGAAAGTCACAAAATCTGGTCCAAATGAAGCAGACATTCTTTGACGTTTACTATGTCTTGGATCCTTCTGGTTAAGTGTACTTTCTTTTGTTTCTTCTCGTGGTCGTTTAGATCCTTCACCAATCGACTCACATTCCTTTTCATACGGATATATATTTTCAAAGAACTAAGCATTATCCGACTCTATAACCGTATTATTATAAATTTCGGAATTTTTTGATTTATGAACCAAAAATTGATACGCTTTACTATTTGTCGCATATCCTATGAAAACACAATCAATGGTTTTCCGTCCTATTTTTACCCTTTTGGGTTTATAAACTTGCACTTTTGCCAAACACCCCCACACTTTAAAATAATTCAAGTTGGGCTTCCTTCCTTTCCATTTTTCATATGGAATGGATTGTGTTTTGCTATGGGGTACTCGATTTAGTATTCGGCTAGCCGTAAGAACGGCTTCCCCCCACAAGTTCTGTGGCAAGCCAGAACTTATCAATAATGCGTTCATCATCTTTAGGGGTGGGCATCGATTGGTTCGGTTTAGTTATGAATATTATCAGTTTTGTCTATCGGTTAACGGTGTATAAATATGATAAACCGATAAGCACACCGATAAGATATCGGTTATCGGTTATCGGTTAATCGGTTATTGATCGTTATCGGTTCGGTTATCGATTTACACGATAAGGTAAAACTAAAATTAAGAGTGCTGATATATATTACCATGCCTTTGCCAAAGCTCAGAGAGGCTAAAGTCAAGCAATTGATGGAAGTTGTAAGGCAGAACAACTCCTAAATGTTACAGTATTAACCATTTCTTTCCTTCACAATTATAATATCTCATGTCTTTTAAACTTCAGGCCGGTGTGGAGGGAAATGGCTCAATTGACTACACTAAATTCATCACCGCCACCATGCATAAGCACAGGCTAGAAAGAGACGAAAATCTATATACTGCATTTTAGTATTTTGATAAAGATGGCAGTGGGTACGTACTATGTGTATATCTAGTGTAAAAACATGATCGGACCTTTAGAATCCCAAAATCAGTCAACTCAAAATTACTTCTTTTGTTTTTTGTTAAAACTGTAGGTTCATCACAAGAGATGAACTCGAAACATCCATGCTTTTGTGTTGGAAAAATTGCGAAAAGCATCAGAAAAGTGCTGATATATATTACCTGTTGCTTGGCAAAGGCCATGAGAAATCACTATAAACACTAAATAGAAAAGCAAAGCTGTGGCAGTAACATATTGAGTATTAGCTCCATCTCAGAGAAAGAGAAATTGAACTATGTATATGAAACCCTAGTATGTATATACTTAAGGGTAAACTAGTAAATTAGTTAACCCTTATTGGGTTATCGGTTTACCTAACAACAGAATTACTAAACCGAGCCCGAATCGATAACCCAATAATTTTTTTTACCCGTTACCGAACAATTAACCCAATAACCCAATACCGATAACCCAATAAGTAATTAACGGTTCGGGCTATCGATTTTACCTGATATATGCCCACCCCTAATCATCTCATTTAATGGAAAATTCTTTCTTTCTGCAATCCCATTGGATTAGGGCGTGTAAGGGGCCGTTGTTTGATGAATAATTCTATATTCTAAACATATTTGTTCAAAAGGAGATTCATATTCACCACCCTATCACTTATTATCATTTTTATTTTATTGTTAAGTTGCGTTTTACCTTCATTTTTGTATTGCTTGAATGCGTCTATTGCCTCATCTTTACTGTTAAGTAAGTAAGCATAGTAATATCGAGTACTATCATCAATAAAAGTTATGAAATACTTCTTTCCACCGCGAGATGGTATTGACTTCTTGTCACAAATATCTGTGTGAATTAAGTCTAAAGGATTTGAATTCCTTTCAACTGACTTATAAGGATGTTTAACATACTTAGATTCCACACATACTTGACATTTTTGATTTGTCATATTCAAACTGAGGCAATACTTCCAAATTAATCATTTTTCGCAAGGTTTTATAATTGACATGACCCAAACGTATATGCCGTAATTCATTTGACTCAAGTAAGTAAGACGAAGCTGAAATTTTATTATTATTTTCAACAACCATTACATTCAGCTTGGAAAGGCCCTCAGCAAGGTAACCTTTTCCTACAAACATTTCATTCTTACTTATTACAACTTTGCGGAAACAAAAACACATTTAAAACCATTCATAACAAGAAGTCCAGCAGAGACTAAATTCTTCCTAATCTCGGGAACATGAAGGACGTTGTTCAAAGTCACCACTTTGCCACAAGTCATTTTTAGAAATATCTTTCCACATCCTAAAATCTTGGCCTTTGAATCATTTCCCATAGGAATCGTCTCATCGGGTCCAACAGGAGTATAAGAAGCAAAAGCTTCTCTAACAGCACAAACATGGCGAGTGGATCCAAAATCAATCTACCACTCTTTAGGATTGCCCACCAAGTTACATTCGGAAAGCATGGCACATAAGTCATTAACATCATAATGCTTTTCAACCATGTTTTCTTGACCCTTCTTCTTGTCTTTCTTCGAACTCCGACACTCCATAGATTTTTGTCCGATTTTTCCACAGTTGTAGCAGTTTCCACTGAACCGCATCTTGCTTGGGTTGTGTTTCGGTCCAGAAGCCTTCTTCCTCCTTTTGTTCTCTTCACCAATATTTGCTCCCATTATTGTTGAGTTTCCACAGCCTCTATTTTCAGAAGCTTTGTTGTCATCTTCAATTCTCAACCGAACAATGAGATCTTCAAGTAACATCTCCTTGCGTTTGTGTTTCAAGTAGTTTTTGAAGTCCTTCCACAAAGGAGGCAACTTCTCAATCATCACTGCTACTTGGAATTCTTTATTGATGACAAGTCCTTCAAGGAAATTTCTGTTAGTAAAAATATTAAAATTACTACTTTCAACATAAATATTAATTTGATTTATACCTTCAACAAGGATATCGTGAATAATCATTTGCAATTCCTGGACTTGGGTAATAACAGACTTGCTATCTATCATTTTGTAGTCAAAAACCTTTGCAGCAACGAAATTTTTCAACCCGACATCTTCGATTTTGTATTTCTTTTCAAGTGCAGTCCATAGTTCTTTTGACGTTTCCATGCCACTGTAGACGTTATACAAAGCATCATCCAGCTTGCTTATGTCACGACCCCAGTTCTCTCTCCATGAACATGTCGTGATAGCACCTAGTCACTACGACTAGGTAAGCCTAACAATGCGGAAACAACATACTTGTGGAAACAAATAAATAAAACTGAACCAACTAGAATGAAACTGTATATAAATGCCGCTCGGCATATGCAACTCAATAACACGGAAGTCTACAATATCATCCCAAAACCAGAAAACTCATGGGAACACAAGCTGAGAGAAGATAATACAC
Source organism: Nicotiana glauca (assembly GCA_026770625.1). Taxonomy (NCBI): domain Eukaryota; kingdom Viridiplantae; phylum Streptophyta; class Magnoliopsida; order Solanales; family Solanaceae; genus Nicotiana; species Nicotiana glauca. Next base: position 86,695 of record MU733915.1, on the reverse strand, counting down.
TGCTCTAACTCCAGAATATCTAAAATAACAGTACGAAAGAGAAAGCTAACTGCTAAAGCTAGAATAAGATAGAGACTCCTAGTCTGCGGACGCGGCAGATGTACCTCGAAGTCTCTGCTAGATCTCTCCGCATCGGGAGTAATACGCCTTGGTGGAGGTACCTGGATCTGCAAATGAAAAACATGCAGAAGGGGCATGAGTGCACCACAGTGGTACTTAGTAAGTGCCAAGCCTAACCTCGGTCGTGTAGTGACGAGAAAGGTCAGGGCTCTACTGAGGTTAAACAATCTGATATGAATTAACAGTATGAAAACAGGCAGTAATAATAAGTACAGCAGTGGAATAAGACAGGTAAACAAGGCAATAAAGAATACACAAAGAAAGGAGTAAACACAAAATATGTACAGCTCAATATCAATGGTAACAATGATGATCTCATAGGATACCGTCCCATAGTCCGTTTCTCAATAGTCCGGTAGATCTCCCGGGATATCGTCCCGTTGTCCATCATATGTGTAAATCCAAAGGATCTCCCGGGATACCGTCCTGTAGTCCAACTATTAATGTTCAGGGGGATCTATCGGGAATCTAACCCGCAGTCCCAAAGTAAATGTGCAGGGGGATCTATCGGGAATCTGTCACGACCCCAACCCCGATCGTGATGTTGCCCAACACACTATTAGGCAAGCCCGACCAATTTAACAACCTTAACCATTTTATATAGTTCATGATTTGATTAACATAGATAAATTACTAACTCAAACTGCTGGAATACTAAAATAGAGTTAAAACATGCGGAATCCCAAATAACAATACTACTACACAGCCCGAAGAATCCCGTGTCACAAATCTGAGCCTCTAATACATGAGTATCAGCCTACTACATATCGTTCTAAAGAAATGCGGAAATGAAGCAATAAGATAGAAGGGAAGATCAGGACTACGGACGTCATGCAGCTACCTTGATGCTCCCGGGAATATGCTACTCAGTAGAGAAAATCCTCACTCAGCCTCGGATGCACCTGGATCTGTACGCAAGGTGCATGGAGTAATGTGAGTATTCTGACCCAATGAGTAATAAACATAAATAAAGGCTGAGGTTAAGAAATACTGAATAGGCACAATATAAGCTATAGATGCAGCAATTTGAACCAAGTAGTATAAAGCCAGTAAACCAATGAAAACAATTATGGAATGCTATAACAAATAAGTAAATGAATGACAGTGAAATAAGAAATGCAACACATAGTACGGTACTCTCTAGTACCCGCTGCGGCGTACAACCCGCTCCATTTATTTATCGTCGACGACGCTCACTAGGAGTGTACAAACTCTGGAAAGAGCCCCTTACGACCCAAGAGCAATATCATTCCATCTCGTGGCACCAACTAAGCACTCGGCCTCATATCAATATCAATATAATACTGTTGTGGCGCGCAACCCGATCTCATACTCAGTCCAGAATCACATAAGCCTAGCGGGCAATGGAAAAATAACAGTTCTCAGCCTAAAACATTGTCAGAAATGTCATTTAAGTTTTGAGTTTGAGTAAAAGTGGTTGAGTTTGCAAAACAGTATTAAACAACAGGATTGGGTTCAAATAATATGCCCATGTAGTAGGGAAGTAGTAATAGCAATCCCCGAAGGGTTTAAATAGTTAGCACGAAGCCCAATTATGACAACTAGTCCAAAATAATAATTATATCAAATGAACTTCAATCAATTAAATAGTAATTTCATCAAACGGGACAGACCAAGTCACAATCCCCAATAGTTCTCTACCCCATTCTAGCGTGCAAGTCACCTCAATATAGTACTACGATGTGCAAATCCAGGGTTTCAAACCCTCAGAACATCATTTACATCTATTACTCACGTCAAGCAGGCCAAACTCTAGCTCGTTATGCCCTTGCCTTTCAAATCGGCCTCCTCGCGCGTCAAATCTGATCAAAACCACAACGAATACGTCACAATATGCTAAAGGAACAATACCCAATCGAAAACAATCGAAAAATATTAAAAATCCCGAAATTGACAAAACCCTTGCCCCAGGCCAACTTTTCAAAACTCAGAAATTTTTACATCAACGGGTTCCTTATCTCACCACGAGTCTATACATATCAAGAACTCTCAAATCCGAGCTCAAATGGCCCTTTAAATCCCAATTTAAGATTTCAAAAACTCAAGCCCTATTTCTTCCTATATTAGCCAAGTTTCCATGAATTTCAAGGTTAATTTCACAATATAATCGTGTTTTTAGTTCATAGGACTCACCTCCAATCAATCTCAGTCGAAACCCTCTTCAATTCCTCCCAAAAAGCTTTTAAAACGATTAACAATGGAGGAAAGTATGACTTGGCTCGCGGAGGAAATGTTATTAAAACCTTTCTGTGCAGCTGGCATTTTACTCTATGCGAATGCGAGGGCCCACTTGCATTTGAAATGAACAAACTTCTCCACTGACCAATTTACCATTTGCGAACGCGGTGTCCTACACACGAACGCGAAGCCTTGGGTCCCTAAACCTACGCGAACGAGTCACTTTACCGCGAACGCAAAGAACAACTCACCACTGGTCCCCAGTCCTTATACGTGAATGCGTAGCTCCCCATGTGAATGCGATGCAATAACTCATAACCTTCCGCGATCGTAAGGCCTCAAACGCGAACTCGAAGGCCTAAATCCTGGCCCTCAAATTCCTTCTACGCGCTCGCGACTTACCCTATACGAACGCGAAGGGTTAAATCTATGCAATACTGAACTGAAAAACCTGCAACTCCCAAGTGCCAAAATTTGTCCGATTGACCATCCGAAACTCACCAGAGGCCCCCGTGACCTCAACAAAAAACACCAACACATCCTAAAACATCACCCAAACTTATTCCAATCCTCAAAGCAATTCAAACAACTCCAAAACCATCAATTCACATCGGATTCAAGCCTAAATTCTTCTAAAACTTCCGAAACACGCATTGGATAAAAAACCCAACCAAAACACCTCCGAATGACCTAAAAATGTAAACACACATCCCAAACCACCTAACGAAGCTACAAAAACTCTCAGAATTCCATTCTGACCCTCAGATCAAAATCACACCTATCAATCGGAATTCGCCAAAATACTAACTTCGCCAATTCAAGCCTAATTCTACACCAGACCTCCAAAATTACTTCCGATCACACTCCTAAGTCACAAATCATCCCCATAAGCTAACCGAAACATAGGAAATTATATTCGAGTCCTCTAACGCATAAGTCGACATCCGATTGACTTTTTCAAACTAAGCTTTCCTTAAAGAGACTAAGTGTCTCATTTCCCTCAAAAAAATCAATCCAAACCAACTCGATCACACATGACACTGATAATGAAGCATAAAAAAGCAGAAAACGGGGGAAGTGGGGCGGTAACTCACGAGACGACAGGTCGGTTCGTCAAATCCTCCTCTACTTAAACAAACGCTCGTCCTCAAGCGAGTCAAGAAACAAACCTGAAGCCTCAAACAGGTGGGGATATCTACTCCCCATCTCCCGCTCGGTCTCCCAGGTAGCCTCCTCCATGGGCCAACCTCTCCACTTCACCTTCACCGAAGCAACATCCTTTGACCTTAACTTTCAAACCTGACGATCCAAAATGGCTGCTGGCTCTATATTATAAGTCAAATCACCCTCCAACTGAATCGTACTAAAATATAGAACATGGGACGGGTCTCCAATATACTTTCGGAGCATAGAAACATGGAAAACTGGATGCACGCTCGACAAGCTGGGTGGCAATGCAAGCTCATAAGACACCTCCTCAATCCTCCGAAGTACCTCAAAAGGCCTAATAAATCATGGACTCAACTTTCCTTTCTTTCCGAATCTCATAACACCCTTCGTGGGTGAAACCTTCAATAGGACCTTCTCGCCAACCATGTAGGATACATCTCGAACCTTCTGGTGCGCATAGCTCTTATACCTCGACTGCGCCGTACGAAGTCTTTCCTGAATTACCTTCACTTTATCCAAAGCATCCTGAACCAAATCTGTCCCCAATTGTTTGGCCTCGTCGGGCTCGAACCAACCAACTGGAGATCTACACCGTCTCCCATACAATGCCTCATACGGTGCCATCTGAATGCTGGACTGATAGCTGTTGTTGTAAGCAAACTCTGTAAGAGGTAGAAACTGATCCCATGACCCTCCGAAATCAATAACACAGGTGCGTAACATATCGTCCAATATCTAAATGGTGCGCTCTGACTGTCCATCTATCTGAGGGTGAAAAGCTGTGCTCAACTGCACCTGAGTGCCCAACTCTCGCTAAACCGACTTCCAAAACTGGAAGTAAACTGAGTGCCCCGATTTGATATGATGGAAACTGGGACACCATGTAACCGAACAATCTCATGAATATATAACTCTACCAACCGCTCTGAAGAATAAGGATTACAAACAGGAATGAAGTGCGCGGACTTGGTCAGCCTATCTACAATCACCCAAATAGCATCGAATTTCTTCAAAGTCCGTGGGAGTCTGGTAACAAAGTCCATAGTGATCCTCTCCCACTTCCATTCGGGAATAACCATCTGCTGATGTAAGCCACCCGGTCTCTGATGCTCATATTTCACTTGCTAGCAATTGGGACACCGAGCTACAAACTCCACAATATCTTTCTTCATCCTCTGCCACTAATAGTACTGTCTAAGATCCTGATACATATTTGCGGTACCCGGATGAAAGGAATACCGCGAGCTGTGGGCCTCCTCCAATATCATCTCCCGAAGCCCATCCACATTGGGCACGCAAATCCGGCCCTGCATCCTCAACACACCATCCTCACCAATGTTCACGTCTCTAGCATCATCATGCTGAACTCTGTCCTTAAGGACAAGCAAATGCAGATCATCATACTGGCGCTCTCTGATATGGTCATATAAAGAACACCGAGAAACCACACAAGCCAACACCCGACTGGGCTCCAAAATATTTAATCTCACAAACCGATTGGCCAAGGCCTGAACATCAACTGCAAATGGCCTCTCCTCAACTGGAATGTATGCCAAGCTCCCATACTCACTCCTTTCGGGTCAAAGCATCGGCCACTACATTGGCCTTTCCCGGATAATAAAAATGGTAATATCATAGTCCTTAAGCAACTCTAGCCACCTCTGTTGCCTCAAATTGAGGTCTTTTTGCTTGAACAAATGCTGAATACTGCGATGATCAGTGAATACCTTACAAGATACGCCATACAAATAATGCCTCTAAATCTTCAATGCATGAACTATAGCAGCTAACTCCAAATCATGGACATGGTAGTTCTTCTCGTGGGGCTTCAACTGATGAGAAACATAAGCAATAACTCTACCCTCCTGCATCAATACACAGCCAATCCCAACTCTCGAAGCATCACAATATACAGTATAGGAACCTGAAGCTGTTGGCAAAACCAACACCGGAGCTATGGTCAAAGTTGTTTTGAGCTTCTGAAAGCTCTCCTCGCACTCGTTCGACCATACAAATGGGGCACCCTTCTAAGTCAACTTGGTCAAGGGTGATGCAATAAAAGAAAAACCCTGAACAAACCGACGATAATAACCCGCCAAACCAAGGAATCTACGAATCTCTGGGGCTGAGGACGGTCTAGGCCAACTCTACACCGCCTCTATCTTCTTCGGGTCAACCTGAATACCCTCGTTGGACACCACGTGTCCCAAGAAATCCACTAAACCGAGCCAAGACTCACACTTGGAGAACTTTACATAAAGCCTCTCCTCCCTCAATCTCTGCAATATGACTCATAAATGCTCCACGTGCTCCTCCTGACTACGCGAGTATAACAGGATGATATCAATGAACACGATAAAAAACGAATACAGATAAGGACGAAATACACTATTCATCAAATGCATGAACACAACTGGGGCATTGGTCAGCCCAAAAGACATGACAAGAAACTCATAGTGGCCATATCTAGTCCTGAAAGTAATCTTATGAATATCTAAATCCCTGATCTTCAACTGGTGATAACCCGAACGGAGATCAATCGTGGAAAACACCCTCGCTCCATGAAGCTGGTAAAATATATCATAAATGCGAGGTAGGGGATACTTGTTCTTCACTGTTGCTTTGTTCAATTGCCTGTAGTCAATGTACATTCTCATTATGTCGTCCTTCTTCTTCATAAACAGAACCGGTGTGACACACTCGGCCGAATGAACCCCTTATCTGAGAGTTCCTAAAGCTGCTCCTTCAATTCTTTCAACTCCAATGGTGCCATACGATATGGCAGAATGGAAATGGGATAAGTGCCCGACACCTGGTCAATACCAAAATCAATATCCCTGTCCGGTGGCATGCCCGGCAGGTCTACAGGAAATATATCGGGAAAATCCCTCACAACTGGAACAGAATCAATACTAGGAGTCTCAGCTCCAACATCCCTCACAAACGCCAAATAGGAAAGACAACCTTCCCAACCATACGTTGGGCCTTCAAGAAAGAAATAACTCTACTCGGGACATAATCAATTATACCACGCCACTCGATCCATGGAACACCCGGCATAGCCAAAGTGACTATCTTAGCATGACAATATAGAATAGCATGACACGGAGATAACCAATCCATGCCCAAAATAACCTCAAAGTCCACCATGCTCAATAGCAGTAAATCAACTCGGGTCTCTAGACCCCCAATAATCATAACACACGACCGGTACATACGGTCCACAACTACAGTATCGTCCACCGGGGTAGACACATGAACAGGTAAAGAAAGAGACTCTCAGGGCGTACCCAAATAACGAGCAAAATATGAAGATACATATGAATAGGTGGAACCAGGATCAAATAATACAGAGGCATCTCTGTGGCAGACTGAAACAATACCTCTAATGACAGCATCTGAAGCAATGGCATCTGCTCTACTTGTCATAACATAAAAATGAGCCTGGCCGCCTGATCGACCTCCACCTTTGGGGCGGCCCCTGGCTACCTGACCTCCACCCCTGGCTGACTGGGCGGGTGATGAAGTAGCTGGTGCAGAAGTCGAAGGCTGATTCCTCTGCTGGGATGGACCACCGTGAAGTCGAGGGAACTGCCTCCTTATATTCCCAAAATCTCCACACTCATAACAACTACCCGGTGCTAGATATGGGTTCTGAAGGGAACCCCTCGCACCGGAGTGACTAGCAGATGCACTCGGCGCAGAAGAACCCTGAGCTGATGGGGCATGGGATGAGCTCTGAGATGGGAGGGCGCTGAGTGAAGACTGGCCCTACTGGAACCCATGATTATCACTCTATGAAGATGCCCCATGATACTCTGGGCGGGCCGAATAGTCAGGCTTGAAGGAACGACCTCTACCAAGATGGAACTGGCCCCTCAACGGAGCACCACTGAAACTGCCCGATCCTTGAGGCCTCTTGACCTCCCTCTCCTCTCGCTCTCTACGAAGAACCATCTGAATCTCTCGAGTGATATCAACCACCTCCTCAAACGTAGCACCCAATATTATCTCTCTAGTCATCAGAATACGGAGATGGTAGTTGAGGCCATCCACAAACATCCTGATCCTCTCACGATCTGTCGGAATCATCCAAACGGCATGACGGGCCAACTGTGAAAACCTCATCTCACACTGGGTCACAGTCATATCTCCCTGCGTCAACCACTCGAACTGCCTGCGTAGCTCCTCTCTGCAGGACTAAGGTACATATTTCTCCTGGAATAGAGTAGAGAACTGCTGCCAAGAAAGGGGTGCTGCACCAACAGGCCTACTCCTTTCAAAATCCTCCCACCAAGTAAAAGCAGATCCCGTGAACTGAAAGGTGGTGAATGCCACACCACTCGACTCAAGAATCCCTGATGTGCGGACCATACACTAACACCTGTCAAGAAAATCCTGGGCATCCTCGCCTCAACATCACTGAATGTAGGAGGCTGGAGCCTACCAAAACTCTCAAGACGATGCTGCTCATCGTCTAGCATAGTTGGAACCACGAAGTCCTGAACTGGCGTAATCGGCTGAGCTGGAAGTACTCCCAGCGTCTGAAATCCCTGCACTACCTGCTCAGGTGTGCGAGCACCGGGGGTCAGATTGCCTCCCCGGCCTGTGAAGTAGGTACTGTAGTGGTGGCTGAAACTGCCTGAGCCAGGCCAGTACAAACTGATAAGATCTGTGCCAAGGCCTCCTAAAGACCCGGGATCACGATGGGCATAGCTAGTGCCTGAACATGTGCTGCTGGAGTGTCCACAACTAGAGCCTGATCCTGGACTGGGGCAACTAAGGGATCAGCAGGTGCTGCCTCGGCTGCTCTGTCTCTTCCTCAACCACGACTGCGTCCACGGCCTCTGGTGTTCTCAGTGGGTGGTACTGGTGGTCATCCGCCTCGTCCGGTAGCACGAGTTCTCGCTATCTGTGAGATAATAGAATAACAGAAGTTTATTTCTCTGATCAACGAAGTCGCACGACGAGAATTTAAAAAATGTGAAGTTTTTCCTAAAGGTTCTGCAGCCTCTCAAGGATAAATACAAACGTCTCTGTACCGATCCACGAAACTCTACTAAACCGGCTCATAACTTGCGAGACCAAGTAACTAAGGCTCTGATACCAACTTGTCACGACCCCAACCCCGGTCGTGATGGTTCCCAACACACTACTAGTCAAGCCCGACCAATTTAATAACCTTAACCATTTTTATACAGTTCATAATTTAATTAACACAGATAAATTACTAAGTTAAGATGCTGGAAGACTGAAATAGAGTTAAACCATGCGGAATCTCAAATACCAATACTACTACACAGCTCGAAGAATCCGGTGTCACAAATTTGAGCGTCTAATACATGAGTATCAGCCTACTATATGCCGTTCTAAAGAAATGCGGAAATTAAGCAATAAGATAGAAGGGAATATCAGGACTGTGAACATCATGCAACTACCTTGATGCTTCCGGGAATATGCTACTCTGCAGAGAAAATCCTCACTCAGCCTCGGATGCACATGGATTTGCACGCAAGGTGCAGGGAGTAATGTGAGTACTCTGACCCAATGAGTAATAAACATAAATAAAGGCTGAGGTTAAGAAATCCTGAATAGGCACAATATAAGCTATAGATGCAGCAATTTGAACCAGGTAGTATAAAGCCAGTAAACCAATGAAAACAATTATGGAATGCTGCAACAGATAAGTAAATGGATGACAGTCAATAGAAATGCAACACATAGTACGGTACACTCTAATACCTGCTGCAGCGTGCAGCCCGCTCCATTTTTTTTATCGTCGACGGCGATCACTGGAGATGTACAGACTCCGGGAGGGTCCCCTTACGGCCCAAGCGCAATATCAAGCTATCTCGTGTCACCAACTAGGCACTCGACATCATATCAATATCAATATAATACTGCTACGACGCGCAACCCGATCCCATACTCAGTCCAGAATCACATAAGCCTCTCAGGCAATGAAAAAATAATAGTTCTTAACCCAAAACATTGTTAGAAATGTCATTTAAGTTTCGAGTTTGAGTAAAAGTGGATGAGTTTGCAAAACAGTATTAAAAAATAGGACTGAGTTCAAATAATATGCCCAAATAGTGGGGAAACAGTAATAGTAATCTCTGAATGTTTCAAATAGTTGGCACGAAGCCCAATTATGACAATTAGTCCAAAATAATAATCATATCAAATGAACTTCAATCAATTAAATAGTAATTTCATCAAACGGGACGGACCAAGTCACAATCCCCAACGGTGCTCTACCCCACGCTCGTTACCCAGTGTGCAAGTCACCTCAATATAGCACTACGATGTGCAAATTCGGGCTTTCAAACCCTCAGGACATCATTTACATCTATTACTCACCTCAAGCCGGCCAAACTCTAGTTCGCTATGTCCTTGCCTCTCAAATCGGCCTCCTCGCATGTCGAATATGACCAAAACCACAATGAATACGTCACAATAGGATAAAGGAACAATACCCAATCGAAAACAATCAAAAAATATTAAAAATCCCGAAATTGACAAAACTCGAGCCCCCGGCCCACTTCTTGAAACTCACAAATTTTCACATCAACGGGTTCCTTATCTCCCCATGTGTCAACACATATCAAGAACTCTCAAATCCGAGCTCAAAATGCCCTTCAAATCCCAATTTAAGATTTCAAAAACTCAAGCCCTAGTTCTTCCCATTTTAGCCAAGTTTCCATGTATTTCAAGGTTAATTTCACAATATAATCGTGTTTTTAGTTAATAGGAGAGCCTCCAATCAATCTCAGTCGAAACCCTCTTCAATTCCTCCCAAAAATCTCTTAAAACGATCAACAATGGAGGAATGTGTGACTTGGCTCGCGGAGGAAATGTTATTAAAACCCTTCTGTCCAACTGACATGTTACTCTATGCGAACGCGAGGGCCCACTCACGTTCACGATGAACAAACTTTTCCACTGACCAATTTACCCTTCGCGTACGCGGTGTCCCACATGCAAACGCGAAGCCTTGGGTCCCTAAACCTACACGAATGCGTCACTTAACCGCGAACGCAAAGAACAACTCGCCACTAGTCCCCAGTCCTTATACGCGAATGCGTAGCTCCCCATGCGAACGCGATGCAATAACTCCTAACCTTCCTCACTCGTGAGACCTCAAACGCGAACGCGAAGGACTAAATCTTGGTCCTCAAATTCCTTCTACGCGTTCGCAACTTACCCTATGCAAACGCGAAGGGTTAAATCTCTGCAACACTGAACTGAAAAACCTACAACTCCCAAGTGCCAAAATTGGTCCGATTGACCATCCAAAACTCACCCGAGCCCCCGGGACCTCAACCAAAAACACCAACACATCCTAAAACATCACCCAAACCTTTTCCAATCCTCAAAGAAACTCAAACAACACCAAAACCATCAATTCCCATCGGATTCAAGCCTAAGTTCTTCTAAAACTTCCGAAACATGCATTTGATAAAAAACTCAACCAAAACACCTCCGAATGACCTGAAATTTTACACACATATCCCAAACCACCTAACGAAGCTATAGTAACTCTGGGAATTCCATTCCGACCCTCGGATCAAAATCACACCTATCAACCGGAATTCGCTAAATTATTAACTTCCCCAATTCAAGCCTAATTCTGCATCGGACCTCCAAAATTACTTCCGATCACACTTCTAAGTCACAAATCATCCCCCGAAGCTAACCGAACCATCAGAAATCATATCGGAGCCCTCTAACACATAAGTCAACATCTAGTTAACTTTTCCAAACTAAGCTTTCCTTAAAGAAAATAAGTGTTCCATTTCCTTTAAAAAAATCAATCCGAACCAAATCAATCACACACGACACTGATAATGAAGCATAAAGAAGCAAAACATGGGGGAAGCGGGGTGGTAACTCAAAAGATGATGGGTCGGGTCATCACAGAATCGAACCTACAGTCCCAAAGTAAACAAACAAGGGGGGAAGCTGCCGAAATCCCACATTCGTAGTCCCAATGTAAATACGCAGCCACAATAAGAAGATATTCAGAACTAGAGTGCAAAAATAAAAGTCAACAAGTAGTCCTAACCTAACATGCTTCACGTAGTACAATCAAAACAACTTAAGCAAATAGGAAACTTAGGTTAGCTAAGCATGCCTTTCTAAACTAACATAGACTATAATTGCAAGTAGAAAAAAATAAGTAAGAAAGAAACTCAGAAGAAATATTTAAAGAAAAACTGTATTTCAGCAATTAGCTCAAGTTAGCGCTTGTCACCTCACGTACAAGGCATTCAATTACCAAATATCATATCCTAAGGGGAAAGGTCCCCCACACAAGGTTAGACAAGCCACTTACCTTGAACCGGCTAAAAAATAAAGTAGAAACCACGCCTTTGCCATGAGTATCCGATTCCAAATGGCCTGAATCTATTCAATTCAATTACATTTCATAAATAACATCTCAAGGAACTGATTATACTATTTAATTCAAAGCTAAGGCACGAAATTAGGTAAAATGACCAAAATGCCCCTCAGGCCAATGTCTCAGAACCGGATACATGTTATATTTTCAGAACCCTCATACTCTCACGAGTTTAACCATATATAAATCTTTCAAATCAGAGGTCAAACACCCACTCAAAACTCAATAATTTGGTCTATGAAGTTTTACCAATTTTTCATCCCAAAATCCGAAATTAAGAAGGAATTCATGATTAGATTAGTGAGTTTTAAGCATAAGAGAGTATATAATCGTTACCCAATGGTTGTCCCTGAAAAAACCCTCGAAATCTCCCCCAAATCCGAGCTCCCAAGCTTGAGTTTTGGTAAAAATGGTCAACCCTCGGATTTTTGAAATGTTTATAGTGCCCAGGTAATAATGCATCACGAACGCGGAGGAGATCATGCATTTGCGAAGAAAGAAAAATGTAGGCTGCCAAAAATACCCCTCGCAAATGTGAGGAATAGTACGCGAACGCGAAGGCCTGGACTGACGAAGCTACGCGAACGCCACAAATGGAACGCGATGAAGTAAATGGGCAAGCTTCGCGAACGCGGAAGAACTGGACACGAACGCGAAGAGATAACTGGTCCTCCTCCAGCATTACTCTATGCGAACACGTGGAGGAGGACACAAATGTGAAGAAGAAAAGGTCAGAGCTTCGTGAACGTGAGAAGAGCGACGCGAACGCGAAGAAGGAATTGACCTGCAACTGCTGAAGGATTTTCTGCAACTCTTCACAACTCAAAAATGCTCCGTTGAGCACCCGAAACACACCTGAGGCCCCCAGGACCTTAACCAAACCTACGGACATATCCCATAAAATCATTCAAACTTGTACCAATCCTTAAACCACCTAAAAAAATGCCGGAAACTCGAATTAATCAAGGATTTGAGCCTAAGAACTTCGAATTTCATCAAAACACGCTTTCGATCAAAAACCTAACCAAACCACGTCCAAATGACCTCAAATTTTACACACACACCCCAAAGGACATGACAGAGCTACTGTAACTTCCAGAATTCCATTCTTACCCTCGGATCAAAATCTCGCTATCAGACGGAAAACTTAAAAAATTCAAGCTTCGACATTTCAAGCCTAAATTAGCTACGGACTTCCAAAACACATTCCGAACACGCTTCCAACCCCGAAATCACCTAACGGAGCTAACGAAAACATTAGATTTCAATTTCAAGTCCATCTTCACACTGTTCCGACTATAGACAACTTTCCAACTTTCACAAAACTCTCCGAAACTCAAAATCAAACATCTCGGCAATTCAAATTAACATAAATAGACTTGGGGAAAGCAGTTAATAGGGGATCGAGGCGTTAATTCTTAAGACGACCGGCCGGGTCGTCATATCCACCTACCCTTAAACATTTGTTCATCCTTGAATGAGCATAAAGACATATATGAAGTAGTGAAAAGATTAGGGTAGCTACTGCGCATATCCTGCTCGGTCTCCCAGGTCGCCTCCTCGGCCGGCTGACCCCGCCACTGAACCTTTACTAAAGCAATGTTTTTTGACCTCAACTTTCTGACCTGCCTGTCCAATATAGTCACTGGCTCCTCAACATAAGATAGATCCTTGTCCAACTGGACTAAACTAAAATCCAACACGTGCGACGGGTCACCGTGATATCGCCAGAGAATTGAAACAAGAAATATCAAATAAACTCCTGCCAGACTTGGAGTAAGGCAAGCTCATAAGAGACCTCCCCAACATGCCTTAATATCTCAAAAGGGCCAATAAATCTTGGACTCAGCTTCCCTTTCTTCCCAAATCTAATAACGCCCTTCATAGGCGAAACCCGAAGCAGAACCCGCTCTCCGACCATATATAAAACATCACAAACCTTCCTGTCTGCGTAGCTCTTCTATCTGGACTGGGCTATACAGAGTCTATCCCGAATAACATTAACGTTCTCCAATGCATCGTGAACCAACTCTGTGCCCAATAGCCTGGCCTTACCTAGCTCAAACCATCCCATCAGAGATCTGCATCTCCTGCCTTATAAAGCCTCATACGGCGCCATCTGAATGCTGGACTGATAACTGTTATTGTAAGAAAACTCCGCCAATGGAAAGAACTGATCCCAAGATCCTCCAAACTCAATCACGCATGCACGGAGCATATCCTCAAGACTTTGAATAGTGCGCTCGGGCTGTCCATCCGTCTAGGGGTGAAATGTTGTGCTCAACTCCACCTGGGTATCCAACTCCTGCTGAATGGCTCTCCAAAACAGTGATGTAAACTGAGTACCTTTGTCTAAAATAATAGAAACTGGAATGCCATGCAGACAAACGATATCTTGGATATAAATCTCCGCCAACCACTCCGAAGAATGAGTAGTACACATGGGAATAAAATGAGAGGACTTGGTCAGCCGATCTACAATCACCCAAATGGCATCAAGCTTCTTCATGGTCCATGGGAGTCCAACGACAATGTCCATGGTGATTCGCTCCCACTTCCACTCCAGAATCTCTCTCTGCTGAAGCAACCCACCCGGTCTCTGGTGCTCATACTTCTCCTGCTGACAGTTGAGGCATCTAGCTACATATCCAACTATATCCTTCTTTATCTACCTCCACCAATAGTGCTACCTCAAATCGTGATACATCTTCGTAGCACCTGGATGGATGGAATACCGCAAACTATGGGCCTCCGCTAAAATCAACTCTCGAATCCCATCAACATTGGGCACACAAACCCGACCCTGCATCCTCAATACCCCATCATCTCTAATGGTCACATCTTTGGCATCACCGTGCTGAACCTTGTCCTTGAGGACAAGTACATGAGGGTCATCATACTGCCACTCCCTAATACGATCGAATAATGAAGGCAGAGAAACCACGCAAGCTAGGACCCGACTGGGCTCTAAAAGATCCAATATCACAAACTGAATGGCTAAGGCCTGAACATCCATCGCCATAGGCCTCTCTAAAGCTGGTACATATGCCAAACTCCCCAAACTCTCCGCCCGGCAACTCAGGGCATCAACCACCATATTGGCCTTGCTCGGATGATACAGAATAGTAATATCATAATATTTCAGCAACTCTAACCACCTCCTCTGGAGAAAATTTAGATCATTTTGCTTGAACAAGTGCTGCAAAATTCGATTGTCAGTATAAATCTCACAAGGCACACCGTACAAATTATGGCACCAAATCTTTAAAGCATGAAAAATAGTAGCTAACTCAAGGTCGTGGACAGGGTAATTTTTCTCATGTATCTTCAACTGTCTAGATGCGTAGGCAATCACCCTAGCATCCTGCATCAACACCACTCCAAGGCCAACCCGTGAGGCATCACAATAAGTCGTATAAGACCCCGAACCAGTAGGCAATATCAAAATAGGGGCTGTAGTCAAAGCTGTCTTGAGCTTCTGAAAGCTCGCCTTGCACTCCTCTATCCACTAAAATGGAGCACCCTTCTGGGTTAATCTAGTCATAGGGGCTGCAATCTATGAAAACCCCTCGACAAAATGATGGTAGTAGCCTGCCAAGCTAAGGGAGCTTCGAATCTCTGTAGCAGAGGACGGCCTGGGCCAACTTTGCACGACCTCTACCTTCTTCGGATCCACCTGAATTCCCTCACTCGATACCATATGGCCTAAGAATGCCACAAAATCCAACCAAAACTCACATTTTGAAAACTTTGCATATAACTTCTTCTCTCTCAGGGCCTGAAGCACTGTCCTCAGGTGTTGCTCATAATCTTCCCGACTCCAGGAGTATACAAGAATATCATATATGAAAACAATGACGAACGAGTCGAGATATGGCCTGAACATACTGTGCATCAAATGCATGAAAGCTGCTGGGGCATTGGTCAGCCCAAATGACATAACAAGGAACTTGTAATGGCCATACCGAGTCTTGAAGGCAGTCTTCGGGATATCTGGCTCCCGAATCTTCAACTGATGGTAACCTGAGCGCAAGTAAATCTTAGAAAACACATGTGCGCCCTGAAGCTAGTCAAACAAATCCTCAATACGAGGCAAAGGATAACAGTTCTTCACTATAACCTTGTTCAACTGGCGATAATCAATAACCATACACATAGAACCATCCTTTTTGTTCACAATTAAGATAGGAGCACCCCATGATGAAACACTGGGTCAAATGAAGCCATTATCAAGCAATTCCTGTAACTGATCCTTCAACTCCTTTTACTCAGGAGGAGCCATACAATATGGAGGAATGGAAATGGGTTGAGTGCCCGGCAACAAATCAATGCCAAAATCAATGTCTCTATCAGGCGGCATGCCCGAAAGATCAACTGGAAACACATCGGGATAATCCCATACCACTGTTTCCGAATCAAAAAAAAGGGTATCAACACTAACATCTCTCACATAAGCTAAATATGCGGCACACCCCTTCTCAACCATATGCTGAGCTTTAAGGAAAGAGATAACTCTACTGGGAGTGTGATGTGAAGTACCACTCCACTCAACACGCGAAATACCTAGCATAGCCAACGTCACAGTCTTGGCATGACAATCAAGAATAGCAAAATGGGGCGACAACCAGTCCATGCCCAAGATAATATCAAAATCAACCATACCGAGTAACAATAAATCTGCTCTAGTCTCAAAACCACAAATAGTAACCAAACACGACCGATAAATGCGGTCCAAAATAAGAGAATCCCCCACCAGAGTAGAAACATAAATAGGGGCACTCAAAGAATCCCGACGTATACCCAAATGCGAAGCAAAGTAAAAAGACACATAAGAGTAAGTAGAGCCCGAATCGAATAAAATCGATGCCTCTCTGTGATAAACTAGTATAGTACCTATAATGATAGAGTCGGATATAACAACCTCGGTACGACCAGGAATATCATAATATCTGGCATGGCCTCCCCCTCGAGGGCGACCTCTACCTACCCAACCTCTGCCTCTAGCCGGATGGGCAGATGGGGTAGCAGCTGGAGCTGTTATCATGGACTGGGAACTCTGAAGAGCACGCTGTGGCTGAGCAGTCTGTAAAGATGCACCCCTACCAAGTCTGGGGAAGTCCCTAACCATATGGCGTATATCACCACACTCGAAACAAGATCTGGGAGGATGCGGTGGCTGTGACTGACTAGGGCCAGGTCTGCTGGACTGACCTCTGAAAGCACCCCGCATAGGAGGCGCGCTAGACACTGGAGGTGCATAGTAAGGCTCATGAGGTCTAGGTGGAGCTGGAGCTCTGCTGGCTGCTGGAAGAGCTGAATGAACGGGGCAACCCACATAACCCCTGACATGACGACCTGATCCTGGGTACGGGCACTAGAGTAGTGGCCCGACTCTCAAGACCTCTTGGCCTCTCTCTCCACTCACTCCTTGGTGAGCATACCCTCGATCCTCCTAGTAATGCTCATTACCTGCTGATAAGGAATGGCCATCTCCAATTCTTGAGCCATGCTAGATCTGATGGGTGGGATAAGACCCTCAATGAACCTGCAAACTCTCTTATGGACTGTAGCAACCAAGGCCAGTGCATGAATGGCCAACCTGGTATAACGGATAGTATACTCTGAAACGGTCATAGCACCGTTGCGCAAACGCTCAAACTCTGTGTGCCATACGTTCCTGAGAGTCTAAGGGACAAACTCACTCATGAACATATCTAATAACTGAGTCTAGGTCAGTGAAGTAGCCTCGGCTGGATTGTCTATGTCATAAGTGCGCCACAAATCATAGGAGGCTCCCCGAAGCTAGAAGGTAGTAAAGAAACCCCTCTAGACTCTTCTATGCCCATAGTGCAAAGAATATGATAGCACTCTTCTAGAAATACCAAGGCATCTTCTGATGCTAATCAACTGAATACCGAAGGATCATACTTCTTGAACCTCTCAAGTCTCCGCTACTCATCCTCTGAAGCAGCTCACCCGTCCTTAGGCAGATCTAGCACTGCAGGCGGTGCAGGAATAATCTTGGGAACCTACTCAATATGCACTTGCTGCTCAGGAGTGCAGGCGGTAGGAGTCTGTACTCCTCCCGGCCTGGGATGTGGCTGCAGCAAGGGGAAACAACCCTGCCTGAGCCAAGGTGGTGTACATACTCATGAACTGAGCCAAAGTCTCCTGAAGAGACGGAGTAGTAGTGGCAGTAGTAGGCATGCCAGGTGCCTGGGCTCCAGCTGGATTTGCTAGTAGTGCCCCGGCAGCAGCTCGCGCAGGTGCTCTGGCTGCACCACGTGCGCGTCCTCGACTTCTACCTCGGTTCCGGCCTCTAACGGCTATAGTAGGGGGCATGGGTGCCTAATTATCCCGAGTACCGCATGTTCTCGCCATCTGTGAGAGAATAGAATTTAGAAGTTTAGAATGGTGATGTCAAAATATCGCACGACAAGGAAATTAAATTAAGTGAAAATTTTCCAAACAGTTACATAGCCTCTCGTACATAAGTACAGATGTCTCCGTACCGATCAATGAGACCCTAATAAACCAACCTGTGTTCCGTGACTCCTATGAACCAAGAGCTGTGATACAAACTTGTCACAACCCCAGTTCACCCTTCGTGAACATGTCGTGATGGCACCTAGTAACTACAACAAGGTAAGCCTAACAAAGGTGAAACAACATACTTGCGGAAACAAATAAATAAAACTGAACCAACTAAAAGGAAAATTATATATAAATGCCGCTCGGCATATGCTACTCAATAACGCGGAAGTCTACAATATCATCCCAAAACTTGGAAACTCACAGGAACATAAGCTGATAGAAGGTAATACACTGCTCTAACTCCAGAATATCTAAAACAACAGTACGAAAGGGAAAGCTAACTGCTAAAGCTATAACAAGATAGAGACTCCTGGTCTGCGGACGCGGTAGATGTACCTCGAAGTCTCTGCTAGATCTCTCCGCCTTGAGAATAATATGCCTGGTTGGAGGTACCTGGATCTGCACATGAAAAACATGCACATAAGGGACATGAGTACACCATGGCGATACTCAGTAAGTGCCAAGCCTAACCTCGGTCGGGTAATGACGAGGAAGGTCAGGACCCTATTGAGGTTAAACAATATAATATGAATTAATAGTATGAAAAAAAGCAGTAATAATAAGTACAGAAGTGGAATAAGATAGGCTAAATAAGGCAATAACGAACACATAAAGAACGGAGTAAACACGGGATATGTACAACTCAATACAATTGGTAACAATGAGGATCTCCCAGGATACTGTCCTGTAGTCCTTTTCTCAACTGTCCAGTGGATCTCCCGGGATATCGTCCCGTAGTCTATCATATGTGTAAATCCAAAGGATCTCCCGGGATACCGTCCCATAGTCGAACTATATATGTGCAGGGGGGTCTATCGGGAATCTAACCCATAGTCCCAAAGTAAATGTGCAGCAGGGATCTATCGGGAATCGAACTCGCAGGCCCAAAGTAAACAAACAAGGGGGAAGCTACTGGAATCCCACACCCGTAGTCCCAATGTAAATACGCAGCCACAACAAAAAGATATTCGGAACTAGAGTGCAAAAATACAAGTCAACAATTAGTCCTAGACTAACATGCTTCATGTAGTACAATTAGAACAACTTAAAAAAATAGGCAACTTAGGTCAGCTAATATGCCTTTCTAAACTAACACAGACTATAATTGCAAGTAGAATAAAGCATGTAAGAAAGAAACTCTGTCGAAATATTTAAAGCAAAAACGTATTTTCAACAATTAGCTCAAGTACGCTCTCTTCACCTCACGTTTGGTAGTCAAATACCAAATATCATATCCTAAGAGGAAAGGTCCCCCATACAAGGTTAGACAAGCCACTTAACTCGAACCGGCTCAAAAATCAAGTAGAAACCATGCCTTTGCCACGAGTATACGACTCCAAATAGCTTGAATCTATTCAATTCAATTACATATCGTAAATAACATCTCAAGGAACTCATTCTACTATTTAATTCGAAGCTAAGGCGCGAAATTAGGTAAAATGACCAAAATACCCCTCAGGACAACGTCTCGGAACCGGATAAATTTTACATTTTCATAACCCTCATACTCTCACGAGTCTAACCGTATAAAAATCTCACAAATTGGAGGTCAAACACCCACTCAAAATTCAATAATTTTGGTCTATGAAGTTTTACCAATTTTTCATCCCAAAATCCGAAATTATGAAGGAATTCATGATTAGATTAGTGGGTTTTAAGAATAAAAGAGTATAGAATCGTTATCCGATCGTTGTCCCGGAAAAACCCGCAAAATATCCCTCAAATCCGAGCTCACAAGCTTGAGTTTTGGTAAAAATGGCTAACCCTCGGATTTTTGAAATGTTGATACTGCCCAGGTTTTAATGCATCGCGAACGCGGAGGATATCATGCATTCGCGAAGAAGGAAAAATGAACGCTACCAAAAATGCCCTTAGTGAACACGAGGAATAGTACATAAATGCGAATTCCTGGGCTGACGAAGCTATGCGAATGCGACAAACAGAATGCGAACGCGATGAAGTAAATGGGCAAGCTTCGTGAACACGGAAGGACTGGATGCGAACGCGAAGAGATAACTGGTCCCCCTCCAACTTTACTCTACGTGAATGCGTGGAGGGGGACACGAACGTGAAGAAGAAAAGGTCAGAGCTTCGCGAACACGAGAGGAGTGATGCAAACATGAAGAAGGAATTTGACCTGCAACTGCTGAAGGATTTCTGCAACTTTTCACAACTCCAAAATGCTCCGTTGAGCACCCGAAACATACCTGAGGCCCCCGGGACCTCAACCAAACCTACGAACATATCCCATAACATCATTCAAACTTGTACCAATCCTTAAATCACCTAAAACAATGTCTGAAACTCGAATTAATCAAGGATTTGAGCCAAAGAACTTCAAATTTCATCAAAACACGCTTTCGATAAAAAACCTAACCAAACCGCATCCAAATGACCGAAAATTTTACACACACACACCAACGGACATGACGGAGCTACTGCACCTTTCGGAGTTCCATTCTGACCCTTGGATCAAAATCTCCTATCGGACCGGAAACTTAAAAAATTCAAACTTCAGCATTTTATGCCTAAATTAGCTACGGACCTCCAAAACACATTCCGAACACGCTCAACCCCGAAATCACCTAACGCAGCTAACAGAACCATCTAATTTCTATTTCGAGGCCGTCTTCACACTGTTCTAACTACGGACAACTTTCCAACACTTAAACTCTCATTTAGGGACTAAGTGTGCCAAAACTCTCCAAAACTCAAAACCGAACATCTCAAAAATTCAAATTAGCATAAATAGACTTGGGGAAAGAAGTATATAAGGGATCGGGGCATTAATTCTTAAGACAACCGGCCGGGTTGTCACATCCTCCTAGACTTAAATATTCGTTTGTCCTCAAACGAGCATAAAGACATACATGAAGTAGTGAAAAGATGAGGGTAACTGCTGTGCATATCCTGCTCGATCTCCCAGGTCGCCTCCTCGGCCGGTTGACCCCGCCACTGAACCTTTACTAAAGAAATGTTCTTTGACCTTAACTTTCTGACCTGCCTTTCCAATATAGTCACTGGCTCCTCAACATAAGATAGATCCTTGTCCAACTGGACGGAACTGAAATCCAACACGTGCGACGGGTCATTATGATATCGCCGGAGCATCGAAACATGAAATATCGAATGAACTCCTGCCAGGCTGGGAGGTAAGACAAGCTCATAAGAAACCTCCCCAACATGCCTCAATATCTCAAAAGAGACAATAAATCTTGGACTCATCTTCCCTTTCTTACCAAATCTTATAACGCCCTTCATAGGCAAAACCCAAAGCAGAACCCGCTCTCCGACCATATATAAAACATCACGAACTTTCCTGTCCGCGTAGCTCTTCTCTCTGGACTGGTCAATACGGAGTCTATCCCGAATAACCTTAACATTCTCCAATGCATCTTGAACCAACTCTGTGGCCAATAGCCTGGCCTTACCCAGCTCAAACCACCCCACCGGAGATATGCTTCTCCTGCCTTATAAAGCCTCATACGGCGCCATCTGAATGCTGGGATGATAACTGTTGTTGTAAGCAAACTTCGCCAATGGAAAGAACTGATCCCAAGATCCTCCAAACTCAATCACGCATGCACGGAGCATATCCTCAAGACTCTGAATAGTGCGCTCGGGCTGTCCGTCCGTCTGGGGTGAAATGTTGTGCTCAACTCCACCCGGGTACCCAACTCCTGCTGAACGGCTCTCCAAAACTGTGATGTAAACTGAGTATCTCTGTCCGAAATAATAGAAATTAGAATACCATGCAGACGAACGATCTCCCGGATATAAATATCCGCCAACCGCTTCAAAGAATAAGTAGTACACATGGGAATAAAACGAGCAGTCTTGGTCAGTCGATCTACAATCAACGAAATGGCATCAAACTTCTTCATGGTATGTGGGAGTCCATCTACAAAGTCCATGGTGATCCGCTCCCACTTCCACTCCGTAATATCTATCTGCGGAAGAAACCCACCCGGTTTCTGGTGCTCATACTTCACCTGCTGACAGTTGAGGCATCTAGCTACATATCCAACTATATCCTTCTTCATCCGCCTCCACCAATAGTGCTGCCTCAATTCATGATACATCTTTGCGGCACCCGGATGGATGGAATACTGCAAACTATGGGCCTCCGCTAAAATCAACTCTCGAAGCCTATCAACATTGGGCACACAAACCCAACCCTACATCCTCAATGCCCCGTCATCTCCAATGGTCACATCTCTAGCATCACCGTGCTGAACCTTGTCCTATCTTGTCCTTGAGGACAAGTAAATGAGGGTCATCATACTATCGCTCCCTGATACGATCGAATAAGGAAGGCTAAGAAACCACGCAAGCTAGGACCCTACTGGGCTCCGAAAGATCCAATCTCACAAACTGACTGGCTAAGAACTATACATCCATCGCCATAGGCCTCTCTGAAGCTGGTAGATATGCCAAACTCCACAAACTCTTCGCCCAGCGACTCAGGGCATCAACCACCACATTAGCCTTGCCCGGGTGATACAGAATAGTGATGAGTGGTGATGTTACCACTCATTCTATCCTCTTTTCCTTAGCTTTTATATCCATTTAATTATAAAATGAGGTTGTTTATGGTGGTTATTATTAGATTTTCAGGTAAATGATGCTACGAAGTGGTTCGAATTGAATTGAAGTGCAAAAAGAAGGTGAAAATCATGCCAAAAACTTCCAGTGAATTCCGCTTCTACGGAGGAATGGCCGCAGAAGCGACTTCTGCTTCTGCGATTGAAGAATTGCTTCTGCGGATTTTGATGATAAGGCAGGAACCGCTTTTGCGGAAGCGCAGAAGCGCTTAATTTTACGCTTCTGTGGTCACTGTCACTATTACAGATTTTCGCTTAGCGTTAATGTTTCTGCCTTTGCAGAACCGCATCTGCAGTTATTGTTCCGCAGATGCGAAAATAGTGCATCAGGCCTGGGCAAAAATGGAATTTCATGTTTGTAAACCCCAAATCGTTTTTATACTTATCCAAACAGATCTTTTGGACATCTTTTGGCATATTTTCAGTTCATAAGACTTAGAGAGAACATTTTTGGAAGCTAGGGTTTTGCACACACACTTGGGTCTTGAAGATTGAAGCTTGGGGTTAAGATTTTCTTACCCATTTATGTTTATTTCTTCATTTC
>MU733915.1:0-37769 GCA_026770625.1 Nicotiana glauca | reverse complement strand
CCCCCCCCCCACCCCACCCCACCCCAGAGTAGTTCTCAATAACTATGCTCAGATGTGCAACTATACAGTATTTGAAGTTTATGGATCTCCGCAAAAATTACAGTTTCCATGCACCCATTTATCAACATGTGGCCGAGCTCAATCGAGTTAGTTAATACAAGAACTACATTATTATTATTATTACTACGTAAGACTTTTAGAAACTTTTAATGTCTATAGATATATAATATGTAAATTTTATTTAAAAACTAAGAAATTAATATTCACACTTAACACTATATAGGTGGACGTTTACTATAAATCACTTTTCTCTGTGGGGTGGGTGTAAATTGTAATCAAATGTATGTCTATTGAAAAAAAACATCAAGTTACTTCTTAACTCGGAAGTCTGAGTAGAATTAGTTAAATACAGAGAAATATGTACAGAAAGGGAAATGGCATAAAGCTTGCAGCTACTACTACTACATGAAGGCGGGAGCTACGTGAATAGTTAGATTTCTGTCACTAGCAAAGAATGTTTTCCCCTCTTAGTGAGTCAATTCTGTGCAAATCGGAACTAATTTTATTAATGAACTTCAAATATTAGGTGGTGTAAAAATAGCTCAACTTCAACATATCGAGGGATCTCTTACTTTGACTTCCCAAATTTGCATATTACATCTTCTAAAAGCTAGTATTAGTATACGTTAAATGTAAAGTAACGTTGGCGCGCAGTTGAACATACGAGACAAACACGTATATATTTTAAGCCCTACGTTATGAGTCTTTCTCCTTTTGTTCCAATAGCTACCTAATTCAGCTCTTACTAGATATTGTTTGGTCCGACAATGTGTTGATCACATAGTTGATGACTATGATCATGAAAAAAAGCTTTTGTTAGAATGGGACATGAATGGGCGCTAAATTCTGAGAATTCATGAAATCATGCAGAGAAGTAGATGCCAAGTACCTTGATTTATTACTTGCCAATAATGAGATTTTGTTATAAGGATAAATATAAAAAATGTATTTAAAAGTTGTAAATATTATAGGAGAAAAAATGTATTCAAAAGTTGGTCTGTGTATTTAATTCATGTTTTTAATTAATTATTAAAATTAAAAAAAAACGACCAACTTTGGTCGGTAACTGAATATATATATGTTTTTAAAATAATTAAAGTAGACATTGCCGCCAATGTTGGTCTGTAACCTCAACAATGCAGGCAACATACAGACAAAAGTTGATCGGTAATCTATAATTATTTTTTTATTAAAAACCAACCAACTTTGGTTGGTTTTTGTGGGTTTAATTTTGGTATAAAATGTCTGTTTTGGTAGTTACACCACCTGTCAGCATACTAATACCCACAACAACACCACTGCAAACAACAAGAACAAGAACAAGAACAAGAACAAGAACAACAACACAACAACAACCAAATATTCAATAAATACTTTAAAACTAACAAATTAAAGTTCAATTGAACATAACAATCCAAAACAAAATTAAAATTAATTTACAACATGTTCAAAACTGGTTCTATTTGTCTAGTTCAAAGTATATAAAAGTGAAAGGTTGTTTTATACAACATCATTATCACCGTCTGATGAACTTTCATCTGTAAGACGGTATAGAGAATGGTCTTGTGGAGAACGGGAAGAACGATCACGGGGAGAATGGGAGGAACGATCACGAGCAGGACGGGAGGAACGATCACGTGGAGGTTGACCCTCTGGCGATGACTCACGGGACCGGGGCAATGAAAAAGCTCCATTAGATAGGAGAGTTCTGATCTGAGCTTGCATGCCAAGGAATCGAGCATCACTAACCCTTTCTCTTTCCTTGGCCACTTCTAGCTCGAATGTGAGATTTCTCATTGTCTCCCACATAGTGGAGAGGCTCCTCCCATTAAGTTGCTCGCCTTGCGAGGCACTCCCTACTCCTTGCATTCCATGCTAATAGCGATGGAACTTTTTAGCAGGAAGCATGTATACTTTCCCCCATTTTGGACCGCCAACAGACTCCAACCATATTCTTTCAGCACCATCGTCCGAAGGTTGGGTTGACTCGCCTATTCAAGCTAACTTAATGCCTATATATCTATGGAATTATATTAAAAAATGCATTTATACATCCTGTATTTCAACCAAGCAAGACAATGAGGTATATTTCTATCCTAATTGCAAAACCGTTCCCCGGTGCCTGGGTTCTAGAACTTGCTCTATTAAATTCTATATGCAATCTAGAATTCTCACTTTCGAGTTCAACTCTAGATTCGTAGATAATATTTCACTATTAGCTACTCAGCAAAATAATTAAGAGTAGAATTAAATAAACAATCCAATATAATAAAATCAACTTCGTCAAATTAACTTCAAACGACAACATTCATGTTTTACCCATGACCCTAAATCAATAGGGTTCTTAGCCACGCATGCTCATGGAAACAATTTCAAGTAATTCCCAAGAATAAACAAAAATCAATCAAAGTAGAAAAAAGTAAGAACTCAAGATGAATTCCGTGGTTCTCAAGCCTTATCATGGCTTTTTTCGCTTCCCGGTATGTTAGATGACCTAAAAGAGCCATTTTTGGCTTATATATTGCGTACAAAAGTTGTGGGCCAAAGTTCTCTTATTCCTAGTCCGACTCATCTTCAGAGATTGATGCTGGGGTGGATTCTTCGCATCCACCTCGTCCTCCGGTTCCCCACTTCACTTGCTAGGGTGGTCGCTCCATCTCAGCTTTGCCCAAGTACGGATGATATGGGGATGCTACGACTAACTTCTCTGCTAAGGGTGCACCAAGTAACCTTCTTTCCAAGGTTGAATGCGATGGATCCACTCTCTTTTCCTCTAGTTGGAGTATCTTTTCTTCATATTTTTGCTCTACAAACACCTTAAATCATCACACACAACTCAAATAGTCATAAAACCACTAATTAAACTATGTTGGGCATTTTTAACACCAAATAACAATAGAAAGTGGTTAAAATATAGGTAAAGCAACATCAAAATATATATAACTATGCCCAACATCAATACTTAAGGAAAATTGAACGCTTACATATGCAGTGGATGCCGGTCCTCAATCCACCTTTCTTGATCCGTCTCTTTCTTCTTCTTTACAATATGCATCTCCTTGAATAGCTTATCATGGCTCGTTGGACACCCCAACTTCTATCCCTGAAAACAAATTAATTTAGTTAATAAACATAATAGATATACTTAGAAAAGTAAAATAATTTAAGCAATTACGTATCAATCTTCTTTTTATTATCCCTAGGTTGATCGCACCTCCAGTGTGCAAGTAGCCTCCCTTCTCGGATGCACGAGCTTTCTTTCCTTTTTCGCTCTTCTCTAAGAAATTCGTGATAAGCCATTGCCTTTGCAAATCATTCCATAAATTTTGAAATAACTAGCCATCCCTCTTGTTCTTCTTTTTGCATCGGAGAAAGCATCCACAAATCTCTTACAAGCTTTATGATAAAAATTTGTAGCCACTTTTGTGGTATAGTGGTCTTCCCATACACACTTGCTCTATATTTCAAAATTTAAATATTATACTTCACAAGAACAAATCCTAAAAACAAAAAATTCAATCATATCCTATGAGTTTAAACATAAATTGAAAGTTAATTTTATATCCTAAAAATTTAACCCATACCCAAAAGGTTCGATTTATATCCTACACGTTCAATTCATATCCTAAAAGTTCAATTCAAAAGAACAAAATCTAAAAACTAAAAGTTCAATTCATATCCTATCAGTTTAAACATAAACTAAAAGTTCAATTCATATCCTACGAGTTTAAACAAAAATTAAATGTTCAATGTATATCCTAAAATTTAACCCATACCCAAAAGGTTCAATTTATATCCTACAAGTTCAATTCATATCTTAAAAGTTCAATTCACAAGAACAAATCCTAAAATTAAAAGTTTAATTTATATCCTACGAGTTTAAACATAAACTAAAAGTTCAATTTATATCCCACGAGTTTAACCAAAAACTAAAAGTTTAATTTATATCCTAATAATTCAACACATACCTGTCACGATCCCAAAACTAACCCGGTCGTGATGGCTCCTAACATGGAACTAGGCCAGCCGACACTTTCCCAAAATAATATGATAGTTCATTAAAATTTAGATAATAACCTTTTTCATACTGAAATTCCAATTAAGAGATAAATTCAAAACAAAAAAGTGGAAATAAAGGCCCGATCTTGGGTGTCATTAAATTATAAGCAAATACTACAATTGTTCAGAAATATAAAAAGACTAAAATAGTCTGGAAATCAACTACTAATATCTATAGGGACATACGGGGAGAAGAGCAAGGCTGCGATCACCATGCAGCTACCTTGCCAACTTAAAAATATTTGCGGCAGATGAAGATCAATGCTCGCTAGCACGTCCAACAACCCCTGGATCTGCACACAAGGTGCATGGAGTAATGTGAGTGATAACATCCAAATCCACTACTAAAAAGTAAACGGACACGGTCGCATGTAATATAATTTACCCAATTATGAGTCGGGGTCGAACCCTACAGAGAACAATGTGTAGGCGATTAGGAAGGTAAGAGAACTATCACTTTTCGTGCAATTCCAAACACTAAGAGTTTGGTTTTGAAAAGTGTTTATATCTAAATGCGAAAATGTAATCTAACCTAGAAAGCAAGTAAAATGATCAATGGCTACAAGTATGGATGCATCGGTAATTACACTCAAGTAACGATTCAATGTATTTTATTATTTTAGAAATATGAGCGAGTTTATGTTAATTAGCCACCGATAATAATTCTATATGAGCTCTTCCAAAGACTAACAATACTTCTTAATAATTAAGAGAATAAGCACACCCGAATATGGCTACAAGTAGTTCAATCATATCCCTAGGTAGAATCTATAAAATAAGGGCTAACACCTCAAGTTCTTGTTAATTAATCTTTCTCAACCCCAAATTATCTTTTCCAAAATTAATTCGGAGTTAATGGATGAGTCCTAGGGTTAGCTAATCCCTTTGGAAACAGTAAAGAACAAGAATAATGAAAGAAACAATAACTAACTTCATAATAGGATAAAAATCATTAAATATATAAGGACAACAAGGTATTTAATCCTCACTTTAAACAAGAATATTTCCATAAACAAGATTCAACTGTTGGATAAAATACTACACACTTAGATATATAATACAAAGCAAGAAAATGAAGAATTAAACATAAATGGGTAAGAAATCCTCAACCACAAGTTTCAAATCTTCGAGACCCAAGTGTGTGTGAAACCCCTAGCTTCAAGACTTGTTCTTCTCTGAGACTATGAACTCATAAATATGCCAAAGATGTCCAGAGATACCATTGGTCGAGTATTTGTGGGTTTTGAAATGAGAATATGTGAAATGCCTAATTTGCCCAGTTCTGATGCCCGTTGATCGCATCTGCGGACGAATCCTCGCAGATGCGGTTCGGCAAATGTGGAGCAGAATGTTGAAATTTGTCTGACACCACATATGCAGACTCCAAAAACACAGATGCGCTACCGCAGAAGCGAAAAATGACTCGTAGATGCAATTCCTGGCAAAAGGTTCATCTGTGCAGATGCGTTTCTACTCCCCGTAGATGCGGGATCGCTTCTGTGACAACTCTTCCGCAAATGCGGAATCACTGGAGAGTTTTTTATTATTTTCACCCTCTTGTGCTCAATTTCACTTCAATTCAATTCAAATCACTTCATAGAATCATTTACCTGAAAATCTAATAATACACACCGTAAAAGACCTCATATTATAGTTAAAGGACATAAAAGCAAATGAAAAGAGACTAGATGGAGTGGTAAAATCACCACTCATCAACATCCTCAACTTATAGATTTTTCTTGTCCTCAAGCAAATCAAAACCAACACTTCAATGAGGATTTACCATTTAAAACACAAGTGGTGTTGCTATTATTTACAAATCCTATTCTTCAATTAATTTATCATACGTATGGATTTGGTTGGTACTAATAATTAGGCTCAAGTATGTGTATCTTTCACGAATGACTCCCTCATTTAAAACAACTTTAAGAATGTGCAATGGAGTTATAAAATAATCAAGTGACAAGAATAAGCCTCAAGAAGTGACTCAAAAGCACTAGTCCACTACATATGCTCAACTTACTTAATTTCGAATCTCCAACCGTTCCTAATTCATGTGCCCCCACAAGAACGAAAGTTCCAAAATTACTATATTTACAATACAACATAAGAAACTAATTTAAAAGGACAGTCACTCTCACAAAGAATTTCAAGTGTTACAGCATCTCATACCATAAACTTGCCCTTATTTTAATTCATTGCCTATTCAAGAGCATTCGGTTGGAGGTCCCATAAGGACTTTTTAAGCTTGTAATGTAGGTTTAGGGAAGGTTCGGATAAACATTTGGATACAAGTGACTTCATCCTCCTTCAACACGACTCACTTTCGTCATTCTTTTTTGCACTTAGTTTCTTTTCAAACCACATAGCCTCATTGGCATCTAGTCCCCAACATAGAACCACCTTAAATACCTCTATAATTTTCTTCAAGTCTCCATAATTTATAAACATACATATATTTCTCTTTATTTATTTATTTTCATTCATAATTTTCTTTTGAACCTTGAATAATTTAATATGAACGCTTTGAGGTATATGCTCGTACACTCAATGTACAACCTTACCACTTTCTACTTTGACACCACATCCCCAACTTAGGCTTTTAGCCTCATTCTTAATGCTCAAGGAGGGACGAGTTCAAAAGATATTATTTTACAAAAGGGGATACGTTTGTAATGAGGTGTCCAAAGAAAAGGTTAAAGGCTCAAATAGGGTACTAGTGATATTATTTCTGAAAGGCTAAAGAGGTTTTAGAAATAAAACAAAGAATGCCTAAGATCATTCCTCCAACCAAACATACTATCATTAGTATTGAAAGACCAACAGAGCAAGTTCTAGATGATAAAAGTAAAGAAAAGATTTATTTGTACAAACGCTCACACACATATCACATGAATTAATAAAGATGGATCAATTTTATTTTCTAATAAGAGCATATAGAGCAATATTATTCAAACTAGTGGGCAAAGAGTCACTAAAAGAGCCAAAAATTCATCACAAAATTCTTTTCTTCACCATGCAACTTGTTTTAGTTCAAAACCAAAATTCGGAGGGATATTCTTGATTCATATTTCACATACAATAGACTAATTTTATTTGTACCAAATAATACAAAAGTCTCCTCCTAGCAAAACCAGACTAATTCCCTCAAGAAAGTTGTCAAGCCATCTATCATAGGGAAAATTCTCCCGGTTCACTTCAAAAATATTCCTTGGGAAAGAACCGTAGCATAAAGAAAACCCAAGGTAATACTACTTAAAAAACAA
This sequence comes from Nicotiana glauca, assembly GCA_026770625.1. Taxonomy (NCBI): domain Eukaryota; kingdom Viridiplantae; phylum Streptophyta; class Magnoliopsida; order Solanales; family Solanaceae; genus Nicotiana; species Nicotiana glauca. Next base: position 30,384 of record MU733915.1, on the reverse strand, counting down.
TAAAAATAAAAGAAAAAAACTACTAAAAAGGGTACTAAAATAAAAACGGCTAATACAAATAACACAAACTACTAAACAAAATAAATAATGAAAGAAAACTAAACATAGACTAATCACACCAAGCTCAGCAAGAGCACCTAATACACAAAATAGCCCGGCAAGGGCACACAATATCCAAAACAACACAATAAGCTCGGCAAGGGAACACAATATCCATAACAACAAAATAAGCCTGGCAAGGGCACACAATATCATAGTATGAATACAGTATACTACTAAAGCCACCCCAACTAAAAATATTGCAGTTTCCTCATTGCACAATATCAAATATAAAGCATAAATAGTTTGAGGGTCTCTCTTAGGTCTGCATCAGACTAGAAGATTGTGGGAGGATGGCTGATCACTGTTGGGCTGAACTCGTGGCCTCATCATCGTCGGTCTCATCATCATCTTCACCATCACCAGCCTCTAACATGAAGGAGTACTCCTCGCTATCCTCCTTGTCCACCACTGGTATCTTCTTGCCTGGGTTTCCCTTTTTGAAGATGGCCTTTATGCCTCTCCACATTTTTATCATGAATTTGCTTTTCTTTTAGTTCTTCTCCTACTCCTTCACGAAGTCTGATTGGAGATCAGTATGGGCCTTGGCAAAAGCGTCGTAGGCTGCCACAAGTCTGGTCACTCAGCGGCCATCTCCTCATGAGAATCTTTCTGGCTCTTCTACGCATCTAAGTAACTTTTAATTTATTCCCTGAAGAAGTATGAGGGCCAAGGCTGGGAGGATGAAGGCCCACTCGGAAGCTATGATACTAACTCCCGGATGGATGCCAGCTCGGAGTTTAGCACCTCAAGTGGTCCCTCTGGTGAAACTACCTGTGATGAAGACTCTGGACCAGTAACAGAAGTGATGACCTTTCTTTTCTTGCTTTTGACTGCACTGCCCTCTCCTATCACTCTCGGTGGGTGAAAAGGTTTGACAGCTGGTAGCCACCGATCGGTGCGATGCACCTCAACCTCTGCTTTCATGCATAGCTGTGTGATCACTGAAGGGAACATCATCCCTACATCCTTGTCCCACAAATACTCCTTCAGATCCCGCAGGATATAGTACTCGACATTCATAAGAATGTCGTCCAGGATGCATGCAATGATCAATGCCCTGGTATAGGAAACATTTGAGACGTTTCCATAAGGAGACACCCTATTGCGAAGGATGTACAACCATATTTTTGCTTCAGCGGTAAAGTCAATTGATATCAAACCTTTTCTCCGATTTCCCTATTTGGCTCTCATGATTGGAGGGTAGAGTTTGGAGACAAGCCACTCCCCATTGTCACATTGATCTTTCTCTTGCACCGGCTCCGTTGGATAGTTGTGAATCCCAAGAGTGTCATTTATCAGTTCTATCCCAAACCTTACCAATTTTCCTTTGATGATGAGTTGTGGGTTGGCAAAGTCTGTGCGCTTAAGGTTGGCATAGAATTCGCGTATCCACCCCTCATTATCTTTGCATGGAGTGGGAATGAAGCATGGCCATCCGGATGTATGGAGCCGAGCATAAAAATCTGGGAGCTTCTCCGCCAATTTATCTTCGTTGATCCCCTTTTTAAGCACTATCCTTTTGTTGACGAGGTTGTCATAATATCTACACTGATAGTCAGCCGACATGAAGCATGATTCATCAAATGGTTCCTCAACCTCTTCCTCAATTTCATGTTGTTGTGCGGCATTTTCGCTCATGTACGGGTCCATTTTAGCTCCAAGTACCTTCATAAAATCAAAACAAGATCAGTCGGGCAATAGAATCATGTTAAGCAATTTAAAACACTGCAATTAGGCCAAAGAATCAACTTGAATGGGCCTGGGAAGGCCCTGTTGCAAAGCTACTGGAATTGGCATTTCCGTCCAGTTTTTGCATATGCGGAAGAACAACCACAAGTGCAGTTCCGCTTCTGCGGGAAACAAATCGCATTTGCATTTTTTTCTTTCAGAAATCGCACTTGCGTTGAATCTTCCGCAGGTGCGTGACCGCTTCTACAGTGTTCGTCAAATTGTTCAACTACCAAGATTTTCTTTCATTTTTCAATTTTAAACCCGATTTTGGCACTTAATTTATACTCTAGACTTCTAAATTTGTGCAGTACATGAACTTCTGATTCTATTGAGACCGATTTTGTGGTACTTAGCTAGAAATTTTATTTTAATAATTTTGTCTAACACCTTCCATGCGGTTTAAGATGGCCTCTTATTTACACAATTTGGGTACTCAGATTTCACACAAATTTGGTTCAATACTAGAAACACACATATAAATCTCTCAACCAATGTCCCTCACTTCCTAAAACTAACAACAATTAAACAGAAAATAGAACCATCAAATAAAAAAAATACTGGGGCTGTTGCAATGATGAAGAAGAGAGAAAGAAATAAAATAAAAGAAAAGAGAAATAGGAAAGAGGAGTACATGGGAGATATGTGTGGTGTCTTGTGCAAGAGCAGTAGAGATCAGGAGCAGTGGATGTTTTGGAGATTGTTAGAGCTGGGGGAGTTAGTGCTGGGAGATAATGCAGAAAATACCTGAGCAAGAGAGAACAAATTTTTTTAAGATCCCATCCGACTTCCACATCTGTGGTATTTAACCTCATCTGCGGTGCCGCTTATGCGGTCAGATGGTCGCTTTTGCGGGAAGGAACACATCTACGCTTGTTAACACACTTCCGTGTGGCCGTATCTGCAGTAAAAAATTCGTAGATGCAGTTACACCAGAAGATTGATGCACAGATTTTCCAGCTATTGGTTTTGGCCCTCTAGATCATTTCGACCTGCTCAAATGAACTCCAAAAATTTCCAAACTTGGCAGATTAGTCAAAAATATTATTCTAAGCTATTCTAAAAATGAAAATTTCAAAAATGACTAAATTTTTTGAAAAACGATGGGTTGCCTCCCACCAATCGCCACATTTAACGTCATGGCACGACGCAACACAACTTTACCACTTTTCTTGCCACTTGGACTATATGAATTACGCACCCAATATGGAATCAAGCTTGTGACCACGAGCGATGGGGGATGGTAAGTCGATGATCAAGCCAAGACTTAATTTCTTTATTTTGCACTTCTTGGCTTTAATGTGAGGAATGTCATTTTGCTTCTCTCAAATTGTAAGGTGTATGATCGTTGCCTTTCATCCTCGCAATACCTCATTGACTCGTGTAGTTCAAATCCCCTATCACCACACAATTCCAATATTGAAAAATGCTTGGAATGTGATTTGAAACATCGAACTTGCAATTTTTGTCGGATTTTGGCATCCTCTTTTTCCCCCATAATAGAGTCAATCTCAACCAAACTTTTATTTACACCGGTTGACTCTAATACCATATTTTTCTTGGAATCATTAGCACGCATAGAGTCAGTTAGCGGATGTTCAATTCTTGAATCCTCAAAGTAAAACTTACTTTCTTCCTCAGAATTGGACTCTTCTTGACTTCCTTCCACACTCTCAAGTTGGTGGGCAGAGTGAGCCTCAACCAATATTTTCATTTGCTCTTCCAAAGTGTGGATATGTTCATCATTGTAAGTCAAACCTTGTTTCAAGTCCTCGAGAGCAAAGTTGTGCTTCTCCTCATTTTCAAGAATGGTCTCCAACATAAGCATCATCTTCTCATTTTGAGCATTTGAGAGTTCTTCTTGGTTTTGATCAAGTTCCAAGGAAGGATTTTCGGCTTCCACATCTAAGGAAAATTCTTGGCTATCATTAACTTTCGAGGATTTTTGAACCTCTAAAACTTCAAGCATTTCTCCCATTTGTGTCTTGCAAGCTCCAAGTCATTTTGAAGAATATTTTCCAAAATCTCCTCCAAGACACTTTATTTTTTGTTTCCTCCTTCAACTAAGCACTAAAACATGATCTTGAACTCTTCATTTTGGTCATGCTCAACTTCTTCCATTTCCATAGCCCTATCATTTTCATAAAAAAAAGTAGAATCATCATAGCGGGGGCTTGGGGAAGGGAAGGACAATTAAGCACAATCATCCCAATGACCATTTTGAAAACCAAACTTATCACAAATACTCCACTCATGAGTTTGAGATTGTGCGCACAATCCACCCCCAGGAAAATTTAAATAAGTTTTCCACGAGTGTGGTCCTCCACAATAAGGACAAGGGTCATCAAAGTATGAACAATTACCATCCGATAAATTTTCATTATATGATGCCATTTTTCAAAAATAAGAAAATAAACAAGAAACAAACAAGAAAAATAGATCAAGGTAGGAAAACTAATTACACAAATATTCACAAGTTTTGACCAAACTACTTACGCTTATTTCTCAAACAACCTAAATTACACAAAATTCTTCACCAGCAACAACGTCTATTTTGATGACGTCCAAATCCACTACTAAAAAGTAAATGGACACTGTTGCATGTAATATAATTTATCCAACTATGAGTCGGGGTCGAATTCCATAGAGAATAATGTGTACGCGATTAGGAATGTAAGAGAATTATCACTTATCACACAATGCCAAACACTAAGAATTTGGTTTAAAAAATATTTATCTCTAAATGGGGAAATGTAAACTAACCTAAAAAGCAAGTAAATGATCAATGGCTATAAGTATGGATGTGTCACGACCCCAATCCCGATCGTGATGGCGCCCAACACTTGCTAGGTAAGCCCGACCATTTCAACACCCTTAACCAATTAACCACAGTTCATGATTTAATTTAACACAGACAATTTACTAAGTCTTAATAATGTAAATCCAAAATAAAGTCATAACATGCGAAATCTCAGATAGAAATACTACTGCCCAGCCCAAATGATCCGGTGTCACAAGTCTGAGACTTTAACATACGAGTGTCAACCTACTACGTAATGTTCTCAAGAAATGCAGAATAAAAATAAATAGGATAAATGGGAAGATCAGGACTGCGGACGTCATGCAACTACATTGATGCTCCCGGATGTGATACTCAACAGAGAAAAGTCTCACTCAGCCTCAGTGGGTGCACCTGAATCTGCACACAAGGTGCAGGGCATAAAGTGAGTACTTCCAACTCAGTCAGTAATAAACATAAATAAAGATTGAGAATAAGAAGTCCTGAATAAGCACAAAGTAGTTCTATAAATACAACAACTCGAACCCTGCGACATGAAATCAATAAATAAATGAAAACCCTTAAGGAAATACCACAGCAGATAAATAAGTAGATGCCAATAAAAAATGTAATGCAACACATAAATTGATACTCTCTAGTACCCGCTGCGGCGTGCAACCCACTCCATTTATTTATCGTCGACGGCGCTCACTAGGGGTGTGCAGACTCCGAGAGAGCCCCCTTACGGCCCAAGCGCAATAATAAGCCATCTCGTAGCATCAACCAGGCCCTTGGCCTCATATCAATATCAATACAGCACCGCTGCGACGCGCAACCCGATCCCATACTCAGTCCAAATGCAGATAAGACTCTCAGGCACACTAATATAGAAATATTCAGCCCAAACTTCATTTAAAAATATTAACTAAGTTTCTAGCTTTAGAAAAGGTGGTTGAGTTTGCAAAATAGTATTAAATACTAGGACTGAGTTCAACAATATGAAAATTGGTAAGAAACAAGTAATAGCAATCCCTGAAGGATTCAATCAATTGGAACGAAGCCTAAATATAACAATCAGCTCAATTATAATGATAATAAGTAAATTTCAGTCAATTACACAGTATATTCATCTATCAGGACGGGCCAAGTCACAATCCCCAACGGTGCTCTACCCCACGCTCGCTACCTGGCGTGCAAGTCACCTTAATATAGCATTACGATGTGCAAATACAGGGTTTCAAACCCTTAGAACATCATTTACATCTATTACTCACCTCAAGCCGGCCAAAATCCTAGTTCGCTATGCCCTTGCCTCTCAAATCGACCTCCTCGTGCGCCGAATCTGATCAATACCATTAACGAATACGTCACAATATGCCAATGGAACAATACCGAATCGAAAACAATCGAAAAATAGCAAAAATCTCGAAATTAGCAAAACCCGAGCCCCGGACCACTTCTCAAAAATTAGAAAATTTAACATCAACAGATTCCTTATCTCGCCACGAGTCTATACATATAAAGATTACCAAAATCGGAGTCCAAATGACCCCTCAAATTCCCATTCTGAACTCTCTTAAGCTCAAGCCCTAACTCCATTCTAACTCCTTAATTCCTTAGTTTTTCAGTCCAAATTCATGTAATAATGCCTTAGAATTGTGTTTTAGACTCAGAAATCCTTACCTCAAAGAACTCCCTTGATTTCTCTCTTCCAACTCGCCCACTTCTCCAAGTCCGAAGTGAAAAATATGAAACCCTTTAAAAATTTGCGAAGATGAAATTTAATAACACTGCTCAGTCATTTCCGCATCTGCGGCTCCCGCTTTTGCAGTTAATGCACTGCTTCTGTGGAAATATCCGCTTTTGCTGTTAAATATGCATTCCTGCGACTTCCGCTTCTGTGGACAAAATCTCGCATCTACGAATCCCCCTTAACCGCTCAACTTCCGCATTTGTGACTTCACAGATGCGGCCAACCACTCCACCTGCGATTCCTATCGCTTATGCGGATCACATCTCGCTTCTGCGGTCCCGTTTCCGCCGAAGCGAAAATACCAGAACCAGCTGCAATTTTCTTAAGTTCTTAAACAAAAACTTCCTGTTAACCATCCGAAATCACCCCGAGGCCCTCTGGACCTAAACCAAAAGCACCAACACCTCCTATAACAAAATTCAAACTTGTTCCAATCATAAAAAACACCTCAAACAACACTAAAACCATCATTTCTCCTCGAATTCAAGCCAAAGTTCTTTAAAAACTTCTGAAATACACATTCGATCAAAAAACCTAACCAAATCACCTCCGAATGACCTGAAATTTTGCACACACATCCCAAATCATATAACGAAGCTACAACAACTCTCCGAATTCCATTCTGACTCCCGGATCAAAATTTCACCTATCAACTGAAAATCGCCAAAATGCTAACTTCGCCAATTCAAGCCAAACTCTACGTCGAACCTCCAAAATCAATTGCGATCACACTCCTAAGTCACAAATCATCCCCGAAGCTAACCAAATCATCGAAATCCACATCCGAACCCTCTAACTCAATAGTTAGCATCCAGTTTTCCTAAACAAGCCTTCCTTTAAGAGACTAAGTGTCTCTTTTCCATCTAAAACCAATCCAATTCAACTCTTTCACCCAAGACACTTATAATGAAGCATAACAAAGCAGGAAATGGAGAAACAGAGCGGTTCTCATGAGACGACGGGTCGGTTCGTCACATCCTCCCCAACTTAAACAAACGCTCGTCGAGCGTACCCAGAGTTGTCCTAGAAGCCAACCAATAGCTGAATAACCTTACCAAGCATTTGCCCAGGGGTGATCCCACATCACCCTATCTCGCATAGGTCCAATAACACAACATAGCTGAAATTTCACAATCCATCTTGACCATAAACCATAGAACCACAATGAACTATCCGAAATCATACACAAGATCATATCCTCACATCTATACTCAAAATAAGCCTAAACCAGCTGTAATAACCCATACCTGCAACCTCAGGTACAATCATATGATATAATACATAATCCAAACACTCGAAACGATAACTTCTATTTGCAGCAGTTTCCCATAACACCCAAATATCGGTAGAAAGCCTCTTATCAACTAAGGCCTTATTACAACACTTTCATATACTACCAACGATAAATGAAACATACAATAAACCATAACCATTTCTCAGATCTACCATTCATGAAGCCACTTCTCTTTTGACTAATACCGTAGCTGATTCTGAGCCAAACCTCGATATTATCCTTCTTACAAGCTAAAATCAAATCCGTTCGTATTCATTAGTGACCCTAACGATTACCTCGAATCCAACACACCACTCTGGTGATATGATACGTCAATACAGGCCTAAGTCACAACTTGCATAATACGCGCACCAATAAAAAATGGTCTGAACATACTCAAATCATGAAAAAATGACTATAACGAAATAGCTGTACCTCAAGCTCATCAGTACCATAACAACACAAGGCTGAGAACCTGTCTCACATCATAGAAATAGAACACCTGAATCTACCCCGAAAGGTCATATCTCCACGTGACCTCGCTATAATGTGCGATCCTATCCAAACACTATTGCACATGAAACACCTCAAGTCACTATGCTCAAAATCGACAGCCACACACAATTTGATGTCTGGAACCAAAGCAATTCATTACACCCACGGTGACACAAATAACATACGCCACGCAACCCGATAGGTCAGAACCAATACTCCATTTACCGACCAACACCCAATTACTCTTCCCGCTCGACTTTCACTATGAATCACAAATAGAACCGCACCACATGTGCCCATAACCAACAAATCATAATATCTCACAACACAAAAAAGCAACTCATAGCTCTCCTCAGATCACTAATAGGCTCAATAACGATCGAATCAACCTATCCCTCAACAATACAATTCGGGGCCAACCAAGCCAACTCAAGCTAAACACATTTCCACATCGGCCTACCAATGAACTGATTACCAAGAAAGCCTAAAGCTTCTCCTTCCACAACTATAACTCCTATCGGAGCCGTACGATATGGTTCCCGGCACCAAATCAATATCCAAATCCACAAACTTGCCCAGCGACATGCCCAACCATAAGAAATGCATTCGAAAAGTCCCTTAACACCGAAACTGAACCAATGGTAGGAACCTCTGCACTGACATCCATCACGAAGTCCCAATTAAGAAAAGAAATCCTTCCCAGCCACCCTCTGGGTCTTTGAAATATAAACCACACTGCAAGAACATAATCCAATGCACCTTGCCACTCAACCCGTGGCATTTCCGACATAGCCCATAGCGCAATAGTTTAGCATCACCTAGCACTAAGAAAACTAGTCTTAATTTCTAAATCTAACATACCAGTAAATAAAGATCCACTAGAGCCTCCAATCCTGATTGCCGCTAAACGGTGCCGAATACATACGATCCACAACCACGACATACCTGTACATGAGAACTCCCAGTCTCCAACTCCATATAGCACACGAATCATCATACCTGATCCTAATTTTACCATCCAAACGCATACCATACCTTAAATACCCCATCACTCCATGTTAGATACTTTAAAATTTCCTGTGCCACCAAGAAAACCCGAATACCACTAGTTGATCCAACAAGAAAATGCCTCAATACTACCGAAGTATCATCAATGTAATCACATTACCCTTTTTTTTGAGACATATACTATCATCAATTAGCTTCCAATTAGCAGTACCATTTTCTTGATTATCTGAGGCTACCCGTTGCCTTAGAGTTTTATGAACTTCTTTTTAGAACTGAATTGAAACTTCGTACATGCAAATCTCGATCCTCCACAGCATACCACATATACCATACCATCCAAGGATAGCAGGAAAACTTTTATCTCCCTTCCGAGCCACAGACATCTGCGCACTCAACTAGTCAAGAACTTCCATTGATCCCATCTAGAAGAAAAATCATTACACATTCTATGTCTCTCGTATTCGTAGAAAATGCACCTCTTCAACCACGTAGAAATCAACAAGAACTCTCTCAATTTTGTTTGCATAAATTAAACTGCCAGGACAGAATCCTTCTAACTCGACCAAGCTAAGCAAGCCATCAAAACCTAAGAGCATTACTGCAAAATACCTGTAAGGGCTCATTACCTCAAACACATATGAAGAATTAATCATATCCTTACCATACCTATTCGGTCTACTATCAAGCTATGCTATTTATCTAATTTCCCTTCTAATTCATCATCAACTTGATTTTCCCCCTTACTGTAGCACCACAGTTCCTCAACCCAGGCTCACTACACGAGACCCAAGCACAAGACCACACGGTCAAGACCCATAAGCCACTGAATCCTCTCTCAAATACTCCCAGAAACCACTACAAGAAATTGGATTTTTAGCGGCAACATATAGCGGCGACCCTAAGCGTTGCTACAAAAGTTATACCTTTAGCAGCGACATTATAAGTCGCTACTAAAAGTAATTATTTAGCAGCGTTTTATGAGGTAGCCTCTAATGTGCCTGAAATTTTCAGTCCCCGCAAAAACTAAAATTTTGGCTCCATATTATTTGTGACGACTTGAAATTATCGCTGCTAAACAATTATTGGAGGGACTGGTTCGCTACTAGACCCTCTTATATTTTAATTTAAAATAACAAAACAAATTACATAAAATAAAACTCTCAAAAAGTTACGCAGAGCAAGTCTGTTCTCTCGTTCTCTCTCTCTCAACTCTCTCATCCCTCTCTAAAATCCCTTCTCTGCTAGAACAAAATAGCAAGGGATTATCTGCTCCAAATCTCTCATATCAACATTAGAAACTCAATTATCATGTTTGTGGTCAAATCCCTAATTTTCCCCTTTTTCTTTTAAGGAAAAACTGATCCAATTTTGTGGAGGAAAATCGATTGATGAGTTTTCCCTAATCTCAGCGACTTTTCTGAGTTTTGTGCATATGTTTAATTGAAAACCCATATTAATTTTATATAAATTTATCTTTGAATTTTTTTAATAAGGATTCTTTACTCTATAAGGTAAAATCTTAAACATGCAGTTAGGGATTATCATTATTTCAGTGATTTTACATTTGTATTTTATCTAGAATTTCTCTGAACCAATTGATAATCTACAGGAGTACGAAAAGAAAATCTTACAGAAAGACCTATTTGAAGCCTATTTGGTCGAGCTTAGAGCTCCTGAAGACGTTGCAGCAGGGTGTCCGTTGAAGTCATTTAAGTTCTTTAAGACCGGAAAAGTTCCTACAGATTCACCTGATCTGAAGTTTGGGCATTTGAATTCAAGGACCCCATGGCGGTGAGTAGAATCAAAAACTTCTAAATCCCCATAGAGAACTTTAAAGGTTCTCTCATATTTTGAACTTTTGTGATTTTATTTGTACTTCTATTCACTCCAAAGCTGGCAATAAAACTAAATAGCCTACTGGTGATGGAGAAAGCTAATAATATAAGACATTGGTGGAAAAGAATTACTTGTTAAACCGACAAGATTACTGGACAAGGAAAGAAGAAAAAATATAAATACATCATCAAGTCCATGATCTTGCATCCCACAATCTAAAACTGTCATAAATTTACAAAAGAGAAATAACCAGATGAATAGTATTTTCTCTTTTCTTAAACTCTCTGTCCAGTCAAATGGGTTCACATAAATTGAAACGGAGGGAGTATTATGCTAATTTACCCGAGTACTAACTTTCTACAAGTATAAATACTTGTAAATTTTGATCTAAAAGGGGATTTTCATCATTGCTCTTCACCACTACCATATACTGAGATATACTGTAAGCCAAAGCAAAGTTTAGTTTCTTTTATTTCACTCGATACGTGTGTTGCTCGAAATTATTAGAAGTTCTGGTGATCGACATTTGAGTATTGGTTTCTTGTTGCTATCATTCGAGTTTTCTCATTGCAATCACTGCATATTATGGAGTTTGTTTGGCCTATTTACTGCTATGGAAGCTCTGTTCGTGAATCATTATTTGGATGTCTGGTTTTCTGATTAATTAGGCACTTCATCACTGGTTAGTCCCCCGAACGATGCATTTCGATCACTTTCTGTGCTGGTTATTGTTAGAATAGACTAGTTCTCCTCTTTAGTTTTTTATTCTTCTTTTACTCTCTTTGTGCGTTTTGTATACTCTTGACCATGCAGAGTGCCATGTGGCATTCTGTTGAGAGCATGCCAAGTTAAATGCCCAGGTACGTCTCTAATCTTCATCCTGCTTGAGTTCTGTGGTATATTAAAATATATATATGTCTGTAGGAATTACTAACCAAGAACCCATATGTGAGTGTGTTAATCCATGTTTGCCTGTAACTCTTTTGTGATTTCCTGGAGAATTAGCAGCTCTCATGTTTAGGATTAAAAGATCACATTAATATATGTAATACTGCCAACTAATCTTTAAGGATATAGGAATCAATTCATGAATTCTTCCTAAAGGGCTTTAAGTGATAAAGCTAGGTTATTTGAACTCAACTCGATCACTTAGATATCATGTCTTTAGGACATACGCCATTCATTCATGCTTCTGTTACAAATCTAAAGTTTCTAGTGTTTTTTTTTTCCTTGACTTGGTTTAACTTGGACATATTCACCTAGAGATTATGTGTTTAGAAGATAACGTGTTAACTAATAATAGCAAAATTGTTTCTATGGAAAATAGTCCAAGTTTTCTGCTTTCTTTGTGCGTTAGTTGCTTGTGTTCGGTGCAGGGGCCTAGACTTGATAGTTTTGGCCAAATATCAACTCGTCAGACCTGAGTTTGGAGTGACGGGGGATTAGGAAAGTTCAAAAGAGTCCATGAGGAGTTTGCCGAAGTTGATGTCCGCTTAGTTAATTTCCTAGGTTCGGGGTTGTAAATTCTGTTCAGTTGGCATGTAATAACTGAATATAGTGATAATTGGGGGCTACTTGGTGGGATATTATGTGCTCTATGATGATTCTTTACTTGTTTTCTTTAGATTTATTTTATCTGCTTGAAGCATGTTTAAGTTGATAAGCTATCTCGTTGGAGGACAGATTATTCCTGGGCACATTGATGCAAGCACATGTTGGGACAAGCACTTCAGGTGGTACTACGATGCAAAATGCAGTAACACCCAAGACTGGGCAGCATCATCTTTTTACAAACAATCAAGCTGTTACTTCTGTTGATGGTAGTGACGAGGAGGCAGCTCATTTCTTAGCAACTCATCTATCTAAGGACGAGGCAGCTAATGTGCAAAGGGAGCAGGTGTGTATTTCTATGGAAAATGGGCCAAAGCAGACATGTTTGGGTCCAAATGCAGCAGTATCTTCTGGGCAACAACAAAATCAAAATATAGTAGCAGCTACGAAAGAGAGAGGCAGTTCATCGATGCACAAAGCACCAGCTAGTGGAATTATCAGCGTAAGTTTGAGACCTAATAATATCGTCCATGTTATATGTGAATGCCTATTCTTGTGAAAGAGAAATAACCAGATGAATAGTATTTAGTGATGACGAAGAGCACATGTTTGAATATTTTGATTTGCTCATCTATGGATTTTTTTGAGTGATTGTTTGTTATGAGTTGATTAGATATTGACTAAAGTTTAATTTTCATTTTTATTGTGTGTACTAAACTGTTTTTTTTTTGGGTTCAAAATAAATACTAAGGTGAAGTGATTTACATAGTGTTACAGGCAAGATAAAACTTACGCAGTGTCTTATGGGCTGCCAATGCTTTCAAATTACATTCTTCTCATCACCCTCAAGCTTTCAGGACCTTTTCTGCATTTCCAAATTATGGTGGGTACTATTAAATGATTCGTACTTGTCTTCATTAAATTGCATATCTTTATTATTGAAAGTTTGCGTATTTGGAGTTTATTTTGAACCATTATAATTTTCTTTCCGTGGCTGCGAGCTTAAAATGTTGTACCTTTAGTGATACCACTTAAATGGTTTTATGAATACAGCGTTTATGCAAAGATTAAAACTTATGCTTGATATAAGTTGAATGTGCTAGTCTCAAATAATGTACCTTTAGGAGCTTTCGCTGCAAATAAGAGACTAATTTTAACGAAGCTAATCCAGCCTTTGTGCGTAAAATTGTATTTGTGTGATTTACTGCAGTAATCATGTAACTTCGAACATGAATCGAATCCCAGTTTTGTTTTGAAGGCCATATTAGAACTGCTGCATTGCTCCTGCTGTAACACTTCTGGTATTTGCATCATAGAAAAATCGACAAATGTACCAACTGCCGTCGATAATTGTCGACCACTGCCCTGTCGAGTAGTCTTCCTCTATCATAGGATGAAAAGATATGTTCATAACCTCCTCCCAAAGGATTTGGCACTGATGCTTTGTAGTAGCATGCTGATCTGCAGAACAATGCATTGGCATCTGTATTTTCCAATGTTGTAGACCAAATTTTTGTAAGGCTTCATTTCGAAGGAAGCATGCGTGTATTAACTCATGTAGCATTGTCTTCAGTAGCATTGTCTACTAACTCATGTACTAACTTTATCATGTCTACTAACTCTATTATGTTCTTCAGTAGCATTGTCTACTAACTCATGTACGTTGTCAAAGTGCATCGGTCTTGGGATGAATTCCGCGAGTATTTCAGGGGACAGGCTGGGGAATAGAGGCTGTTGGCATTTACAAAGAGAGGAACAACTACACATTCAGACTTCTCCTATAAAAAGGGTGATTGGCTTGTATTTGGCTCAGAAACTAAAGGATTACCACCTGAAGCCCTTCTTGATCGCAAGAGTGAATCTCTTAGAGGAGGAACTCTACGTATTCCCATGGTTGAAACATATGTTAGGTGCTTGAATTTATCGGTAAGTGTTGGTATTGCTGTATATGAAGCTTCTCGACAAATAAACTATGAACAACATCAGTGTCCACCTGACGCTTGTATGGATATCGAAACATCATTTGTTACTGAAGATATTTATCTTTGATCAGTTTATCTTAATGCTGAAATTTTATCTTAGAGTTGTTTATCTTAATGCTGAATTTTTTTATGCAGTGCACTTACGGTAAATGTGCTAAAATGATCTTGTGTTTTTTTGTGCAATAGCATGGACAAGGTTCTTAAACAATAGAGACAACCAAGGAGGGGCTTCAAGGCACTTAGTATTTTACTCTTTTGGGATGTATATGCATACAATTACAATGAAGTATTATGCATTATATATGTAATTCGCATTTTAGTAATGGAAGTATTTAATATCCGACTTAAGATATTCTTTTGGTGTTTGTAAAATACTATTGGATGCGTTTATATAATTTTGGTCATTATAATTGCTAAATTAAAAAGGTTTAAGTGGTGACACTATTTCATTTTGCAATATTCAAGTTGCCATTGATTGTTTAATAGTTTTTCTAGCATTTATCATTGCCATTATGACTTCTTCTAAAAGCAAATCTCTAGCAGCTATTATTGAGTTTTTTGTGGCGACGTCAATTGCTGCAATATGTGAATTGCTGGTAATAGTCAATTGTTTTTGTAGCGACTTCAACTGCTACTAAAAGCAACTCTCTAGTAGCGAATAAAGGCTGCCACGGATAGTTATTTATTTTTTGTGGCGACTGTTGTCGTTGCTAAAAGTCACTCTTCAGTGGCGATTTGCCCCTGAATCTGTTTCGTAGAACATAATTTGTGGCAGCATGGCAAACATTAAATGGTTCCCTTTTGTGGCGATACTTTGTAGTCGTCACAAATAATGTTTAGTAACGGCTTGAGGTGCAGCAAGTCCATTTAGCGGCAACTTTTAATGATTTAGTAGCGACTGTAGTCGCCACTAAAAGGCACATTTCTTGTAGTGAAAACCACATTCCCAAAATACTTTACTCTGAAGAACTTCCTACAAATCTAAATCCGTTACCTTTATTTTCCAAATACTGGTACATAAAATCCCATAATTAACATAAAAATACCACATGTCTTGACTTTTTCCAATGAAAACACAGTCTCTAACCACATAAACAACCTTAAGACACTTGATTGTTGCATGTAGAATCTTGAACACATTAAAACCATTCTCAAGAGACATTTACTTCTTATTCAAATTGCAATTCACCTGATCAAACGAATATAACTACATGTGCCTCATTAGCACTCTGACACCGCAGGATATGACCTCATCCTAATACAAACAAACATCTTCCTGCTCTACGAACCGAGCATTCTTTACCAACAATAGCTTAAGACATCCTGTGATTCTCACACATCTATGAAGCACCATATAACCTTTGTCAAAATTTTGCTTCACTCGTGCCATCCTCGGCTCAATTTCTGCAACTGGAACTGATCTGCCAGCATGCCTCAAAGCGGAACCAACATAGCACATAACCGTATAATTAGCTAATCAATAGCAAACTCCCCAACTTGGCTCGAAGCAATAGATCAAAACACTCCTAACAACTCATAACGCACATACTCCATTGCTGACTTAATACCATAGTGTGATTAAACTCAATCCTTCATAAGCTTGTGGAAACACAAATCATTAATTTTTTTAACTCTTCTGCATATCTCGCGTTCACTCACACAATAGTTAAGCCCACTCTCTAGGCGATCCAATTTCGATGTCAACACATTTTTTTCACTTGTAAATGAGATCTTCTAATAGATAACACAATGATCACACAACTTTAGAACACCCCACAGGAGATGACCCACCTGCTTTGCCTCCAACTACCATTTTTGTATACCTTCCACCATCCAAAACTGTACGCAGTCGCTTTGTCTTCATGAGTCTGAACTCATACCGCAACTTAAAATTTTTACTTCACTCTCAACTGCAAACATGAAAAGATTCTTCACGCGCCCATAACTCGGGCTATACCTCGAATCGCAATGGAATTCAAACACCTTATAGTTCTTCTATCATCCAGTAGGCCTTCCTCATCACCTCCAAGTCACATAGATGCACCTTGCAGCACTAACATACTCACCACGTAGCTAACCAGCCATCACTCCTACTAATAGGGGTAATGCCAAACATATAAGTTCAAAACACTTGCTCAGACAATCAGCACCTCAGTGGTCAAGCCATAGGAAAATATCTGGCCTCAAGTCCTCCAGAGTGGCCCAACATAATCTCACAGAGATTACATCTAGCCCCTCGATCGAGGAATCACAAGCCATCAAGGCACATCTGATACTGAGCGCTCATCCGCGTGTACGAACACGTGGAAGGAATTTTAAGAGTTTCTTTTCAAGCCGAATCAAGGATGCACGATAAGAATTCTAGAATGTGAAGTTTTCCTAAAGGTTCTGCAACCTCTCGAGGATAAGTACAGACGTCTCCATGCCGATCCGTGAGCTCTACTAAACCGGCTCAGGACTCGTAAGATCAAGTAACCTAGGCTTTGATACCAACTTGTCACAACCCCAACCCCGGCCGTGATGGCGCCCAACACATTGCTAGGCAAGCCTGACCATTTCAACACCCTTAACCAATTAACCACAGCTCATGATTTAATTTAACACAGACAATTTACTAAGTCTTAATAATGGAAATCCAAAATAAAGTCATAACATGCGAAATCTCAGATAGAAATACTACTGCCCAGCCCAAATGATCCGGTGTCACAAGTCTGAGCCTCTAACATACGAGTGTCAACCTACTACATAATGTTCTCAAGAAATATGGAATAAAAATAAATATGATAAATTGGAAGATCAGGACTGCGGGCATCATGCAGCTACCTTGATGCTCCCGGATGTGATGCTCAACAGAGAAAAGTCTCACTCAGCCTCAGTGGGT
The DNA here is from genome assembly GCA_026770625.1 of Nicotiana glauca. Lineage (NCBI taxonomy): Eukaryota > Viridiplantae > Streptophyta > Magnoliopsida > Solanales > Solanaceae > Nicotiana > Nicotiana glauca. Next base: position 12,996 of record MU733915.1, on the reverse strand, counting down.
GCACCTGAATCTGCACACAAGGTGCAGGGAGTAAAGTGAGTACTTCCAACTCAGTGAGTAATAAACATAAATAAAGACTGAGAATAAGAAGTCTTGAATAAGCACAAAGTAGTTCTATAAATACAGCAACTCGAACCCAGCAGCATGAAATCAATAAATCAATGAAAACGCTTAAGGAAATACCACAACATATAAATAAGTAGATGCCAATCAAATATGCAATGCAACACATAAACCGGTACTCTTCAGTACCCATTGCGGCATGCAGCCCGCTCCATTTATTTATCGTCGTCGGTTCCCACTAGGTGTGTGCAGACTCCAGGAGGGGCCCCTTACGGCCCAAGCGCAATAATAAGCCATCTCGTGACATCAACTAGGCCCTTTGCCTCATATCAATATCAATACAGTATCGTTGCAGCGCGTAGCCCGTTCCCATACTCAGTCCAAATGCACATAAGACCCTCGGGCACAATAACATAGAAATATTCAGCCCAAACTTCATTTAAAAATATTAACTAAGTTGCTAGTTTGAGAAAAGGTGGTTGAGTTTGCAAAACAATATTAAATAATAGGTCTGAGTTCAGCAATATGAAAAATGGTAAGAAACAAGTAATGGCAATCCCTGAAGGATTCAATCAATTGGCAGGAAGCCCAAATATAGCATTCGGCTCAATTATAATGATAATAAGTGAATTTCAGTTAATTACGCAATATATTCATCTATCGGGACGGACCAAGTGACAATCCCCAATGGTGCTCTACCCCACGCTTGCTACCCGGCGTGCAAGTTACCTCAATATAGCACTACGATGTGGAAATACGGGATTTCAGACTCTCAGGACATCATTTACATCTATTACTCATCTCAAGCGGGCCAAAATCCTAGCTCGCTATACCCTTGCCTCTCAAATCGACGTCCTCGTGCACCGAATCTGATCAAAACCACAACGAATATATCACAATATGCTAATGGAACAATACCCAATCGAAAATAATCGAAAAATAGCAAAAGTCTCAAAATTAGCAAAATCTGAGCCCCGGGCCCACTTTTCAAAAATCAGAAAATTTAACATCAACGGATTTCTTATCTCGCCACGAGTCTATACATATAAAAATTACCAAAATCGGAGTCCGAATGACCCCTCAAATGTCCATTCTTAACTCTCTTAAGCTCAAGCCCTAACTGCATTCTAACTCCTTAATTCCTTAGTTTTTCGGTCTAAATTCATGTAATATTACCTTAGAATTGTGTTTTAGACTCATAAATCCTTACCTCAAAGAAATCTCTTGATTTCTCTGTTCCAACTCACCCACTTCTCCAAGTCTGAAGTTAAAAATATGAAACCCTTCAAAAATTCGCGAAGATGAAATTTAATAACACTGCTGAGTCATTTCCACATCTGCGGGTCCATGGCCGCATCTGCGTCTCCCGCTTTTGAAGTTAATGCACCGCTTCTGTAGTTGAATATCCGCTCCTGCGACTTTCGCTTCTGTAGTTGAATATCCGCTCCTGCGACTTCCGCTTCTGCGGACAAAATCTCGCATCTGCGAATCCCCCTTATCCGCTCAACTTCCGCATTTGCGGTCCTCCTGTCTCATCTGCGGTCCTCCTGTCTCATCTGCGACTCTACAGATGCGGCCTTCCACTCCGCACCTACGATTCCTACCGCTTCTACGGCTCACATCTTGCTTCTGTGGTACCGCTTGTGCGGTCCCATTTCCGCAGAAGCGAAAATACCAGAAGCAGTTTCAATTTTCTTAAGTTCTCAAACAAAAACTTCTCGTTAATCATCCGAAATCACCCCGAGGCCCCCGTGACCTCAACCAAAAGCACCAACACCTCCTATAACATCATTCAAACTTTTTCCAATCATAAAAAACATCTCAAACAACACTAAAACTATAATTTCTCCTCGAATTCAAGCATAAGTTCTTTAAAAACTTCCGAAATACGCATTCGATCAAAAACCCAACCAAATCACCTTTGAATGACCTGATATTTTGCACACACATCCCAAATCACATAACGAAGCTACTGCAACTCTCGAAATTCCATTCAGACCCCTGGATCAAAATCTCACCTTTCAACCGGAAATTGCCAAAATGCTGCTAACTTCGCCAATTCAAGCCTAGCTCTACGCCAGACCTCCAAAATCAATTCCGATCACACTTCTAAGTCACAAATCATCCCCCGAAGCTAACCAAGTCATCGCAATCCACATCCGAACCCTCTAACATAATAGTCAACATCCGATTGACTTTTCTAAAACAAGCCTTCCTTTAATAGACTAAGTGTCTCTTTTCCATCTAGAACCAATCCAATTCAAATCATTCACCCAAGACACTGATAATGAAGCATAACGAAGCAACAAATGGGGGAAACAGAGCGATTCTCATGAGACGATGGGTCTGGTCATCACAGGATGCATTGGGAATTACACTCAAGTAACGATCCAATGTATTTCATAATTTTACAAATATGAGTGTGTTTATGTTAATTAGCCATGGGTAATAATTCTATATTAGCTTCTTCCAAAGACTAACAAGACTCCCTAATTGAATTATTCCTAACCCAATTAAGAGAATAAGCATACTCGGATATGTCTACAAGTTGTTCAATCATATCCCTAAGTAGAATCTATAAAATGAGGGCTAACACCTCAAGTTCTTGTTAATTAATCTTTCCAACCCAAAATTATTTTTTTCAAAATTAATTTAGAGTTAATGGGTGATTCCTAGGGTTAGATAATCCCTTTGGAAACACTAAAGAACAAGAATAATTAAAGAAACAATAACTCACTTCATAAAATGATAAAAATTATTCAATACATAAGCAGAACAAGGTATTTAATCCACAATTGAAATAAGAATATTTCAATAAACAAGATTCAAGTGTTGGATAAAATACTACACACTTAGATATACAATACAAAGTAAGGAAATAAAGAAATAAACATAAATGGGAAAGAAATCCTTAACCAAAAGCTTCAAATCTTCAAGGCCCAAGTGTGTTTGCAACCCCTAGCTTCAAGACTTGTTCTTCTCTAAGACTAAGAACTCAAAAATTGACAAAGAAGTCCAGAGATACTGCTAGGTTGAGTATCTGTGGGCTTTGAAATTAGAATATGTGAAATGCCTAATTTGATTAGGTCTGATGATCAGTTACCGCATCTGCGGATGAATCCTCGCAGATTCGGTTCCGCAGATGCGGATACCTTATCGCTGAAGCAAAATGTTGAAATTTGTTTGACACCGCAGATGCGGGCTCCAAAAGTGCAGATGCGCTTCCGCAAAAGCGGAAAATGGCTCGCAGATGAAATTCTTGGCAAAAGGTTCATCTCCACAGATGCGTTTCTACTCCCCGCAGATGCGGGATCGCTTCTGCGACAACTCTTCCATAAATGCAGAAGCACATGAGAGTTTTGCATTATTTTCACCCTCTTGTGCTCGATTTCACTTCAATTCAGTTCAAATCACTTCATAGCATCATTTACTTGAAAATCTAACAATACACACCATAAACGACCTCATATGATAGTTAAAAGACATAAAAGCTAAGGAAAAGAGACTAGATTGAGTGGTAAAATCACCACTCATAAAAACCCCCAACTTAAAGCCTTTGCTTGTCCTCAAGAAAATCAAAACCAACATTTCAACGAGGATTTACCATTTAAAACACAAGTGGTATTGCTATTATTTACAAATCATATTCTCCAATTTATTTACCATACTTATGGATTTGGTTGGTACAAACAATTAGGCTCAAGTATGTGTATCTTTCCCGAATACCTCCCTCATTTAAAAACAACTTTAAGAATGTGCAAGGGAGTTTCAAAATAATCAAGTGACAAGAATAAGCCTCAAGAAGTGACTCAAAAGCACTAGTCCACTACGTATGCTCAACTTACACAATTTCACCAACCCTTCCTAATTCATGTGCCCTCACAAGAACGAAAGTCCCAAAATCACTATATTTACAATACAACATAAGGGACAAATTTATAAAGACACTCACTCTCACAAAGAATTTCAAGTGTTACAACATCTCATACCATATGCTTGCCCTTATTTTAATTCATTGCCTATTTAAGAGCATTCGGTTGGAGGTCCCATAAGGTCTTTCTAAGTTTGTAATGTAGGTTTAGGGAAGGGTTGGATAAGCATTTGGATACAAGTGACTTCATCCTCCTTGAACACTACTCACGTTTGTCATTTGTTTTGCACTTGGTTTATTTTTAAACCACATAGCCTCATTGGCTCTAGTTCCCAATATATAACCACCTTAAATACCTTTCTAATTTTCTTCAAGGCTCCATAACTTATAAACATACATATATTTCTCTTTTTTTTTTTATATACATATTTTTCTTTTGGAGCTTGAATAATTTAATATGAACACTTTGAGGTATATGCTCGTACGCTCAATGTACAGCTTTACCACTTTCCACTTTGAAACCACACCCCTAACTTAGGCTTTTAGCCTCATTCTCAATGTTCAAGGAGGGACGAGTTTAAAAGAGGGAATTATTTTACAAAAGAGGAAAGGTTTGTAATGAGTTGGCCAAATAAAATGTTAAAGGCTCAAATAGGATACTAGTGAGATTACTTGTGCAATGGTAGGCTTGAAAGGCTGAAGAGGTTTTGAAACTAAAACAAAGAATGTCTAAGATCATTCCTCCAACCAAACGTACTATCATTAATGTTGAAACACCAACCGGGCAAGTTCTAGATGAGAAAAGTAAATACAAGATTTATTTGTACAAATGCTAACACACATGACACATTAATTAATCAAGATGTATCAATTTCATTTTCAATTAAGAGCATCTAGAGCAATATTATTCAAACTAGTGGGCAAAGAGACACTAAAAGAGCCCAAAATTTATCACAATTTTTTTTCTTCACCATGCAACTTCTTTTAGTTCAAAACCAAAATTCTGAGGGGTATTCTTACTTCACATTTCACATACAAGAGACTGATTTTATTAGTTCCAAATAATCCAAAAGTCTCCTCCTAGCCAAACAAGACTAATTCCCTTAAGAAAGTTGTCAAGTCGTCTATCATATGGAAAAGTCACCCGGTTCACTTCAAAAATGTTCCTTGAGAAAGAACCATAGCATGAAGAAAACCCAAGGAAATTCTACTTAAGGAAATAATAAAAATAAAAAAAATAAAAGAAAAAAACTACTAATAAGGATACTAAAATAAAAGCGGCTAGTACAAATAACACAATCTACTAAAGAAAATAAATAATTAAAGAAAGCTCAAGATAGACTAATCACACCAAGCTCAACAAGAGCACCTGATACACCAAATAGTCCAACAAGTAGTTCAATCCTACCCTTAGGTAGAATCTATAAAATGAGGGCTAATGCCTCAAGTTCTTGTTAATTAATCTTTCTCAACTCCAAATTATCTTTTCCAAAATTAATTCGGAGTTAATGGGTGAGTCCTAGGGTTAGATGTCACGACCCGGTTCGCCCTCCGTGAACCACTGTGATGGCACCCAGTCTCTACGGCTTGGTAAGCCTAACAATGCAGAATATAAACCATAATGGCGGAAGAAAATAATTAAAACTAAACTAGTAAGATAAATCATTATTTAAGGTGCCGCTCGGCACATACAATAACAACTCTCGAAGCTAACAAAAATCTCAAAACCCGGAATCTCACAAATCACAAGCTAAGGGATACATAAGAGGCTCTAACTCAAGAATGTCTAAACAAATGAAAAATACTAAAAGGGCTATACTTATTACAGACGATAGAAAGTGACTCTTCGGTTTGTGGACGTAGCAGATATACCTCGAAGTCTCTATAGAAACGTCTCCTTCCAAGGCTAATAGAACTGAACAAGAGTACCTGTATTTGCACAACAAAATGTACAAAAGAGTAGCATGAGCACACCACAGTGGTGCCCAGTAAGTTTCAAGACTAACCTCGATAGAGTAGTACGAGGAACAGTCAAGACACCTACCGGTCAAATATACAGTATAATTATAGGAACAACTGAAATGATAATTGTATTTATGTAAAGAGTGCACGAGGTGACCAATAGTGCTACAATCACAATAAGGGAAAAAATCAACAAGTAACAACGGGAATATAAGGAATGAGGATACATAATGACGACAAAACACAATCCAAATTCCAAGGTCATAGCATAATTAGGGGAAAACAAAACAATAACCCATATCCTATGATGATATTCACTTAAGGTCTTATTCAACTATTTTCAAACTTTTACCAAGTCTCGGAGAAACCACAACTCATGAAATCCCAGCATCTGAAATCTAACACTTGGGATCCTGTGCCCCCATCAGTCTCATAGTCATACTGACAACTAACTGGCGAACTAGGGCCACTCTCACATATATAATGATTAAACGAGGACGTACCTCTACCCTTAGCAAAATCAGGAGGACTTCACTTCCAATAGGAGTGTTCAACTACGTATATGCTTGTGCAAGTGCTTTAACAAGAATTCTACCAACTAGTAAACATGAGAAGAAGAATGGGCAGCACGTACGACGTATCCTCACAATTCCCTTGCGATACAACTCATACTAGTAAGCAACCCACAACCACAATATTTAACAATCTAGGAATGCCTCCATAGGCCGTCACAATTCTTTACAATCAATCCCTGACATAGCCCACCTTATTTCTCCATGTGTGCAAATAATAATATAATAAATGTCGCCTTATTTTGCCACACGTGCCTCGTAATGTTCCCACCTTATTTGTCCACATGCACAAACCACATATAAGTATATAAACATATCCTGCCTTAATATGCCGCATGTGAAATACATCAATAAAAACAATAGCACAGCAAAGACCTCGTGCAACCCCTCAACAACAGTCGCACGACAAAGACCTCATGCATCACAATATAAACAACCTCACGACAGAAAACTTGTGCACCACCATCACAAGTACAACACAACAAATGACAATATTTATAAGAACAAGGCAAGAGAATCAACTCAGATACTTCCATTCACTAGGAGACTGTATAACTAACTCACAAGGAATAACCGTAGCAGAGAATACTAAGCGTAATAAGAACAACTCAACAAGGGAGAAATAATGTGAAACAATGATTCCACAATAGGTAATTCAACAATAAGGAAATTAACATGATTCAAATAAGGAAATATAGACTAAACATATGATATCTAACTTCTTTTAAAGTTGGGCAAGTTACGAAGAATATACAATGATTTCAATTAAGGGTGAGCAGAGGGAAGATAATCGTAACCTCAGTTAAGACCAATCAATTACACGAGAGGTACTAATGATTTCCAAATAGAGACAAGAAGTTATGAAAGATAAAGTGTCTATGGAAGGGTAGGGATCTTCGGTTAAACAAAGTAAGAGTCAATTAGGCAACAAGAATAAACCAAAAATGGAAAATAAATTCCAATTAAGACATGTAGAGGTGAAACTATCAATAGGGAACTCAATCATATCAAGAACAACTTCATACTCAGTGATTACAAAGATCTAAGAGCCTAAAAGGGGAAATTTTCCACAAATAAATTCGAGCACGCACTCATCACCTCGCGTACAAGGAATACAATCAACAGAGAAGACTCAAATCCTAAGGGGAAGTCCCCCACACAAGTTTAGGCAAGATACTTACCTTGAACCGGCTCAAAATCAACTAGAAACCACGTTCTTTCCACGAGTACTCGACTCCAAATAGCCCAAATCTATTCAATTCAATTACATATCGTACATAACATCTCAAGCAGCTGATTCTATGTGAAATTAGTTAAAATGAGCAAAATGCCCCTCATGCCAACATCTCAAAATTGGGTAAAACTAACGTTTTCAGAAACCTCATACTCTCACGATTCTAACCATATAAAAATCTCTCAAATCGGATGTCAAAAATGCACTCAAAACTCAATAACTCGGCCTAAGAAGTTCTACCAAATTTTCATTCAAAATTCGAAATTAATTTAAGAGGAGATTAAAGGGAATTAGCCTAAATCTAGTGAGAACCACTTACCCAAGTCGCCCAAGTGAAAATCCCTTCAAAAATCGCCAAGAACTGAGCTCTAGAAGTCAAAATGTGATAAAAATGGTGAAACCCTCAAATTTGGAATTTAATCTATCTGCCTAGGTATTTGTGCATTGCGATCGCGGGACAAGGGTCGCGATCGCGTAGAAAAAATTCAAGGATGCCAAGAAATACACAGTGCATTCACGTGAAAAGGGATACAAACGCGAAGAATAGTGTTGTGGTGGCTTACGCGATCGTGGAGGTGTTTATGTGAACGCGAAGAGTAAAAATGTCCAACTGACCCAACTCCTAATTCCTACTATGCAAATGCGGGGTAAGGATGCGATCACGAAGCATAGGAAAATATACCTTACGATCGCGGAAGGTTATACGTGAATGTAGTGAATAAATAAGTAGATCCTCAAGAACGCGTGAGGACGGATGCGAACGTGAAGAAGGATTTTGAGGTGGTCTTCCACAAGGCATTGCGATCACGGGAGAATCTTCACGATCGCCGAGAAGGATATCAGAAGCAACAACTAGAGTAGTTCAAAATAGGAGGACAATGATCTGTAGCCCATCCAAAACACACCCTAGGCTCCCGGGACCCCGTCTAGTCACACACAAGTCATATAACCTAACACAGACTCGCTCGAAGTTTCAAATAACTTAAAAAAACATCAAATCGACGAATCAAACCAAAAATCAAGCTTATGAACTTCCAAATCTTCAAATATCGAATCTCATGGCGAAACTTATCAATTCAACTCGGAATGATGCCAAATTTTGCAAACAAGTCCAAAATGATATAACGGAGCAGCTACAACTCCCGGAATCACATTCATACCTCGAAATCACAAAAGTCAACTGTGGGTCAAACTTCTTAATTTCCTAAACTTTAACTTTTTGAATTTTCACCAAAATCCTCAATTCACTCTACGGACCTCCAAATTTGAACCCGTACACGTGCCTAAGCCCAAAATCGCCATATGAAGCTATTGAGATCATCCAAGACCCATTTCGGGGTCATTTACCCAAAAGTCCAATACTGGGCAACTTTTACTGTTCAAACTTCCATAACCAGATTCCTTCTTCCGATTTGACTCTAAATCATCCGGAAGCCGAATTCTACCATGCACTAAAGTCAATACTCTATTCTGAAGCAATTCCAGACCTTATGCCGCTTAACAGAGCTCAACTTCTCAAAACGACCGGTCGGGTCGTTACATCCTCCCCCTCTTAAAACCAACGTTTGTCCTCAAATGTGCTAAGATTTGCCTAGAAGTCCTCAAGCCACTGAGTGCGCACTTCGAACATACACCCGTGGGTGATCCCACGTCACCCCAATCGACTTAAGCATGACGACATCATCTCAACTGAAATTTAGCGTTTCTAGCAGTACTAATAAGCTTTCAAGCTAGAATTTTCACCTTTCATCCGTTTCCAAAAGACCCGATCCAATCTCCATATCCGGTACCAGCCTCAACCAGCTACTTCAATTCATGCCAACACATACAGGGTAAAACCACACAACATGACACATCACACATAGGCCCAAAATAACATTTCTGATAGCAATACATGCCTGAGATCAAATCTGTATCGGCCATAAGCCTCATATTCAATTGGAACTCCTTTCAAACCTCCACAACACTGGCGATGATACAATAACCACAAAAACCACATAGAAAAAGACCCGAATAACCAAATCTCAGCTAATACCAACGGGCACACACCCAACAAACTAGAATTCACAAAGCATAGAACAAAAATGAATGAATATGGGAAGGGAATACATACAAGGGAACTATCAAACAAGTCAGACTAGCACAAATTTTCTGAAACACTAATCTACTTAACATTCTAACAAGAAAGAATGAAAGCATATAAAAGACTCACAAGGATCTTGTACCGATATAACCCTCACAACAGTACACAGCCCGATCTCAACATATCAAATCACCTGAAATCATGAGGGTCCCGCCCTCAACACTGAATCACAAGTAGGGTACACATCAACCAATCTAGAGACCCTCACTAAATCATTCCCATCTACAAATTACAACATAGACTGGCTCCCTCATCGGTGGAGCATAGAAATCACAGCTCCTAACTAAGAATACTCAGAAATCACATCAAACTTACCGAAACAGACAACAGGAATTTACTACTAGCCTCATAACTCTCGACAATAGCTACAAACAGATGATAGACAGGCTGACACTCGTAGAACCTCCCAACAGGCTAATCACAAAAACAGAGTAAAAATCATGAATTGCACCCATAAGTGGGACAATAAATAAGGGAACTCACCCCAATAAGCAGAATTATGATGAGCTACATATAGTGGCCATTTATTACAACCAAATATGTACCTAAATGACATTCAACTGGTGTACAGGCCTCTAACCTACTATATGAAACACATCAACGAGCTGGGCCTCCCCCTCTTGGTCGCCCTCTACCTGTCTGAATACCTCGCTATGACACATCAGTTCGAAGTCTGGGACAATCTCTCACCATGTGGCTAGTATATCTACACTCAAAGCACCATCTCTGCTGACGGGGCGGTGGGAACTATGCGGCACGGGCACTCCGAGACCCATGAACACTTGAGTCACCATGCAAAGTATAAAGCATGGATTGAACTGGCTGACCCGCAAAACCTCTACCATGACATACCCTACCTCCAAAATAAGGACCAGGTTATATCCTCAGTCTACGAGGCCTCTTCGCCTCCTCAAACTCTCTCTCCTAATCTCGTCTTCTCTCTCTCCCATGACCCTGCCTGCCCTCTTTCTCTCTAGCATGCATACCCTTTATTGTCCTAACAATGTTCACCACCTGCTGATATGGAATATCCATCTCCAACTTCCAAGACATACTGGGCCTGACGCTGGGAATAAGCCCCTTGATGAACCGGTGAACCTTCTCACAAACAGTAGAAACCGAGGCTGGGGCATGTCTAGCCAAATTGGTTTAACGGACAGCATACTCCGAGATGGTCATAGCACCCTAGTGCAAATGCTCAAACTCCACGCGCCATGCATCCCTGAGGCTCTAAGGAACAAACACTGTCATAACATATCTTAAAATTGGGTCCAAGTCAGTGAAGCTGCCTTGTCTGGGCTGTCTAACTCATAGGTGCGCCACCAATCATAGGTCGCTCCTCAAAGCTGGAAAGTAGTGAAAGAAACCCTGCTCGATCCAGAGATACCCATAGTACGGAGAATGCGGTAACACTTATCAAGAAACCCTAAGGCATCATTTGATGCTAATCCACTGAATACTGAAGAATCATACTTCTTGAACCTCTCTAGTCTCATCTGCTCCTGCTCGGAAGCCGCTGCCATGCCCTCAGGTTAAACTAGTGCTACAGGCGGTGCATAAATAATCTCAGGGACCTTCTCAACATGTGCTTGCTGCTCAAGAGTGCGGGCGGCGGGAGTCTGTGCTCCTCCCCTGGCATGGGATGTGGTTATAGCAAGGGCAAGCAACCCTGCCTGAGCCAAAGTGGTGTACATGCTCATGAAATGTGCCAAAGTCTCCTGAAGAGCTGGAGTGCTAGTAGCAGTACGCATGTCAGGTGCCTAGACTATGGCTGGATTTGCTGGTGGTACCTCGGCGGCAGCTTGTGCAGGTTCTCTCGCTACACCACGTGCGCATCCTCGACCTCTACCCCGACCCTGAACTTCGACGGCTGCAGCAGAGGGCACGGGTGCCTGATCACCTTGGTAGTATGTGTCCTCACCATCTGTGAGAGAGTAGAAGACAGAGGTTTAGAATTGTGAAATGTCAAAATCTCGCATGACAAAGAATCAAATAAAGTGGAATTTTCCTAACGGTTACATAGCCTCTCGCAGATAAGTACAGACGTCTCCATGACGATCTACGAGACTCTAATAAACCGACTTGTGATTCATGACTCCTATGAACCTAGAGCTATGATACCAACTTTTCACGACATGGTTCGCCCTCTGTTAACCATCATGAAGGCACCTACTCTGTATGACTAGGTAAGCCTAACAATGCAGAATATAAACCATAATTGCAGAAGAAAATAACTAAAATTGAACTAGTATGATAAATCAGTATTTAAGGTGCCGCTCGACATATGCAATAACAACTCTCGAAGCTAACAAAATTCCCAAAACCTGGAGTCTCACAAATCACAAGCTAAGGGATACATAAGAGGCTCTAACTCAAGAATGTCTAAACAAAGGAAAAATACTGAAAGGGCTATACTTATCACAAAAGATAGAAAGTGACTCTTCGGTCTGCGGACGTAGCAGATAAACCTCAAAGTCTCTATAGAAACGCCTCCTTCTAAGGTTGACAGAACTGAATGGGAGTACCTCTATCTGCACAACAAAAATGTGCAGAAGAGTAGCATGAGCACACCACAACAGTGCCCAGTAAGTGTCAAGACTAACCTCCATGGAGTAGTGACGAGGAACAGTCAAGACACTTACCGGTCAACTAAACAGTATAATTATAAGAACAACTGAAATGATATATGTATTTATGTAAAGAGTGCACGAGGTGACCAATAATGCTACAATCACAATATGAAACAAAACAACAACAAGTAATAATGGGAATATAAGGAATGATGATACATAATGACGACAAAACACAATCCGAATCCCAAGGTCATAGCACAGTAAGGGGAAAACAAAACAATATCCCACATCCTACGATGATGTTCCCATAAGGTCTTATTCAACTATTTCCAAAATTTTACCAAGTCTCGGACAAACCACAACTCACGAAATCCTAACATCTAAAATCTAACACTTGGCATCCTGTGCCCCCTGTCACACCTTTTTTTTATGTCGCTCACACCCCGGCTAAAGGGATATAAACACAAAAAGAGTTTTTCCAATTAAAGGACGGTCGGAACGGAATTGGTTATTTAAATTTTTCAGAGTCGCCACTTGAGAATATAATGGTGTCTCAAGTCACCGAATTAATCCCGAAC
>MU733912.1:0-17035 GCA_026770625.1 Nicotiana glauca | reverse complement strand
GTCATCTTTTTCTCTCTCCCCGATCCTCCCTTTATTTATAGAAAATGAGCTGCGTAGGCTGGCTGTGTAGCCTACGCAGATTGGCTACACAGCTTACCCCTCCCTTCACTTCCATTCTGATTTTGCCTACGCAATTGTGCATAGGCTACGCAGACTCGCGTAGCTGTTCTGTCACCATTTAGAAAAAAGGTCATAACTTCTTGTATAAATCTCCAATTGATGAATGGTTTGATGCGTTGGAAACTAGACTCAAAGGGCTTTAATTTTATAGGTTGTACATCACCCGAATCCTTATATAACTGGAGATATGATTGTCTAAAATGAGGTCATGTGCACCCTTATTTACAACTTTCATCTATTATGAAATTTTCCAACTTCAAAAGTTCCCGTTAACCATACGAAATCACCCCGAGGCCCTCGGGAACTCAATCAAACACACCAACATATCCCATAACATTATTAAAACTCTTTCCATTCAACAAACTCCTCAAACAATACCAAAACCATCAAATTACATCGAATTCTCTCCTAAGTCCTTCCAAAACTTTCAAAATACGCATTTGATAAAAAACCCGACCAAATCACCTCCGAATGACATGAAATTTTGTGCACACATCTCAAATCACATAATGAAACTACAAAAACTCTTGGAATCCCATTCCAACCCTCGGATAAAAATCTCGCCTACCTACCGGATTTCGCCAAAATTCTAACTTTGCCAAAATAAGCTAACTTCTACACCAAACCTCCCAAACCACTTCCGATCACGCTCCTAAGTTACAAATCATCTCCCGGAGCTAACTGAACCATCATAATTCATATCTGAGCCCTCTAACACATAAGTCAACGTCCGTTTGACTTTTCTAAAACAAACCTTCCTTAAAGAGACTAAGTGTCTCATTTCCTACTAAAACCAATCCAAATTGACTCGATCACCTCAAATACTGATAATGAAGCTTAGAGAAACTTAAGATGGGTGAAATGGGGCGGTAACTCACGTGACGACGGGTCGGGTCGTCACAACTTCGGTCAACATTTTTTGCAAATGGACCGGGACCCGTGATTTGACGGTTCCGGAGAGTCCGTAGAAAAATATGGGACTTGGACGTATGCCCAGAATCGAATTCCGAGGTCCCAGGCCCGAGGAATGATTTTTTCATGAAATTATTTTCTGAAAATGTTTAAGGAAAATGAAAATGAAATTTGATCAAAAAGTGATGGTATCGGGCTCGTATTTTGGTTCCGACGCCCGGTACAAGTCTTAAATATGTGATAAGTGCTATCTGTAAAGTTTGGTTGAAAACAGACGTCGTTTGACGTGTTTCGGACTATAAGTTCCAAATTTGAAAGTTTATGAAACTTAGAAGAAAATCATGTGTTTTGAGGCTTGATTCTACGTATATGATGTTATTTTGGGGATTTGATCACGCGAGTGAGTTCGTAGGATGTTATTGAGTTAGTGTGTATGTTTGGTTTTGTAACGAATCGGCCGGTCATTTTTGAAATTTACGCCCCGATCCCCTATTAATTGTTTTCTCTAAGTTCATTTCCGCTATTTTGGTTTGCCGGGACGTTCGGTGATGAGTTTTGGGACACTTAGTCCCTAAATGAGAGCTTAAGTGTTGGAAAATGGTCCGTAGTTGGAACAGTATGAAGACGGCCTCGAAATGGAAATCTAATGGTTCCGTTAGCTCCGTTAGGTGAATTTGGGGTTGGGAGCGTGTTCGGAATGTATTTTGGAAGTCCGTAGCTCATTTAGTCTAGAAATGCCAAAAGTTAGTATTTTGGCAATTTCTGGTAAATAGGTGAAATTTTGATCCGAGGGTCGGAAAAGAATTCCGAAAGTTGCTGTAGCACCGTCATGTCAATTGGGACGTATGTGCAATATTTCAGGTCATTTGGACATGGTTTGGTCGGGTTTTTGATCGAATGCGTGTTTTTGAAGTTTTAAAAGAACTTAGATTTGAATTCGATGTAGTTTGAAGATTTTGATGTTAGTTGAGGTGTTTTAATAATTGGAACAAGTTTGAATAATGTTATAGGATGTATTGGTATTTTTGTTGAGGTCGTGGGGGCCTCGAGATGAATTCGGATGGCTAAACGGAGAATATTTGGACTTATGAAGATTTTAGGCCTGCTGCTTCTGGTATTTTCGCTTCTGCGGTTTTGGAGCCGCATAAGCGGCCAGGTAGCCGCATAAGCGAAAGTGGACGTTTGGCCAGGAACCGCAGAAGCGGAGATTGTTCCGCTGAAGCGGACTTGTTTCTGCGATGGGAAGACCGCATAAGCAGTTGGTCGGGCTTTGAAGGAGACCGCCGAAGCGGAAAATGGTCTGGACAGAATGTTTAAGTTTTGGAAATGGGACTTCGTTCCCATTTCCCATTTTTAACGATTTGGAGCTCGGTTTGGGCGATTTTTGGACAGATTTTCTTGGAGAACAACGAGGTAAGTATTCTTAACTCAATTTTGGTTGTATAACTCGAATCTATTACAAGTTTTGGTGTTTAATCTGAGAATTTTGTTGAAAAGGGTAGAAAACCCTCTTGGATAGAATCACTGATTTGAAGGTCGAAATGATATGGGAATTTTGTAATTTTGGTATGGTTAGACTCGTGAGAGTGCGAGGTTTCCGGAAATGTAAATTTTACCCGGTTCCAAGACGTGGGGCCTGAGGGGTATTTTGATCATTTTATATAATTTCACGTGTTAGCTTAGAATTTAATTGTAGAATCAATTACTTGAATTATTATTTACAATATGCAGTTAATTGAATACATTTGAGCCATTTGGAGTCGGATACTCGTGGCAAGAGCGTGATTTCATGTTGACTTGCACTTGTTCGAGGTAAGTGGCTTGTCTAACTTTGTGTGGGGGACCTTTCCCCTTAGGATTTGTTCTTGATATTTGAGTGCCTTGTACGCGAGGTGACGAGCGCGTATTTGAGCCGATTGATGAAAATCCGGTTTTACTTAAGTTGTTAATATTTAACTTTCTTTCTTATTTGCCTTATCTTACTTGAAGCTTATTACTTGTGCTAGACTAGGAAAACATGTCTACCTGACATAATTGCCTAATTGCTTAAGTTGTTTAATCGTACTACGTGAAGCATGCTAGGCTAGTTCTATCTGCTACTCCGTTTTTTCATACTTATCCCTTGGTTTGTTTCTGGCTGTGATTGCGCATTTACATTGAGACTACGGATGTGGGATTCCAGTAGCTTCCCCCCTTGTTTGTTTACTTTGGGACTACGGGTTTGATTCCCGGAAGATCCCCCTGCACTTTTATTTTGGGACTACGGGATGGTATCCCGGGAGATCCCCCTGTACTTTTATTTTGGGACTACGGGATGGTATTCCGGGAGATCCCCCTACACTTTAATTTTGGGACTACGAGACGGTATCCCGGGAGATCCCCCTGTACTTTTATTTTGGGACTACGGGACGGTATCCCGGGAGATCCTTTGATACTGGTACAAGAGTTGGACTACGGGATGGTATCCCGGGAGATCCATTGGACATTTGAGGAGAGGGCTACAGGACGGTATCCCGGGAGACCCTCATTGGTATTTGAGATCGAGTTGTGTTTACCGTGTGTTTCTGCTTTATCCTGGTAGTTATTATTGTTTCGTTGATTTGCCTTACACTGCTGAGTTTATTATTTTTGTCAGATTTCCACACTGTTAATTATTGCTACTGTTATATTTTTGCCTCAGTAGGGCCCTGACCTTTCCTCGTCACTACCCAACCGAGGTTAGGCTTGGCACTTACTGAGTACCGCTATGGTGTAATCATGCCCTTCCTGTGCATGTTTTTCATGTGCAGATCATACAGGTACCTCTACTCAGGCGCACTATCCTTGAGGCGAGGAGACATACAGAGACTTAGAGGTATATCTGCAGCGTCCACAGACCGAAGAGTCTTATTCCTTATTCTAGTTGTAGAGCTGTTATCCTATCATACTTTTGATGTAGTTATTCTGGAGATTAGAGTATTTATTGGAATTCTTTTAAGCTATGTTTCCTGTGAGTTTTCGGGTTTTGGGAGTTTGTTTGGATTTCGTGATATGGGTTGTATTAAGCCAAGTGGCACTTATACACAGTTTTTTTTTTACTGTAAAATTTTCAGTTGTTTGCTTCCGCAATTTAGTTTGTTTTTTCGCAAGTTATATAAATTCCGCATTGTTAGGCTTACCTAGTTGTAAGGACTAGGTGCCATCATGACATGTTCACGGAGGGTGAACTGGGGTCGTGACAAGTTGGTATCAGAGCTCTAGGTTCATAGGAGTCACAGAACACATGCCGGTTTATTAGAGTCTCGTTGATCGGTACAGAGACTTCCGTACTTATCTATGAGAGGCTATGAAATCATTAGGAAAATTCCACTTCATTCCATTCCTTATCGTGCATCATTTATTTAGTTGGAGCCTATATCATATGTTCTTTTGCATCCACTCGTGTATTGAAGTCGCGCACTCGGTATCAATTATGCGCCAACGGTTCGTGATGCTACAGAAGGATTATGAGGGAGCCAAGAATTTGCTTAACCGTTGTTACCGCGTGTCATCCATATCGATAATGCAGAAGTATTGAGAGATCATTCAATTGCACACATGGGGGTGCAGTAGGTTGTGACATCTGGTTGATAAGTACGGTCTTGAGAAGGTTTACTTAATTGCCTATTCATCGCAGTAATGGTAGAGTCACTAGGTGGATGTAGATCTGAAGACAGTTGGTGGTAATATAGACTATGTGATTCGTACGAGATGTTTATTTAGCGAAGGGCACCACTAGCAACCGAGATGCTGGAGGAAGTAAGTTTAACTGTCCTAAGAAGGACATGTGCCAAACAAATAGCTTGAGGTGTCTTATGATGGTGACATACGAGCGATAAAGGTTAGTATTGTGGAGTATCAGGATGTATCTTATGGCCTTGCACCAAGTAAAGGGAGTTCACTACCAACGATCAAATTGTGGGTCATGTGTCATATCAGATTTGGCATGTGATGTATTTATGTGGTATTCAAAAGTTCTCTGAAACTTGTATATGAGTAAGAGCTGAGATTTGTATGGGATGATGTTGGGACTTTCGATGTTCCTATGTCCATAATAATTCTACATTTCAGTATCAACAGGGAAATGAAAACAATTTCAGAATACTCGTAGTGCTCCAGTTAATCAGGGCACTCTCATGGGACAATTATCTTTTAATGCACCACTAGCATGGGATTCCTTAAATGGTTATTCTAGTTATCCGGCACAGATTTAGTATGAGCAGCCGAACTGCAGATGGGTTGTTATGAATGTGGTGATACTAGAAACATCATGAGAAACTTTCCCAGACTTGGGAGAAATCTATTTCATCAGAACACACAGTCAACACACTCCATTATAGTTACTAATCTACATACGCTACAAGATAGAGATGGAGAACGAACTGGTAGATGGTGCCTAAGAGGTGGATGCCCGACCCATTGATAAAATTGCTATAGTGTGGTTGGGGCCACTACACCAGATGGTGTCATTACAAGTACAATTCTGATTGTTATAAAAACAAAAAAAGGGATATATTTTTTTTCCTTAATTTGATTTGATTTTGAAAATTGAGGCGAGTCCTCTTAATATGCTCCACTCATGAGTGAGCTTTGTAATCCTGAAATCTACTTATGTGAATACTCACGTTGGGCTATTATATGGAGATAGCTATCCTTATCATTATGTGTTGGTCACTAAGAATATCTATGAGCCTAAAAGTGACTTTCTATTACTTACTACAGTGGGTTTTGATGTGATTTTAGGATAATTAATTTCAATTGTCAATTATATGCCTTATCGGTATGAGGGTTCATTATATGTTGTGATTTTCTTTGGCAGAAATTATTGAAAAGAAGAAAGAAAGGAAATGAAAATTTTCAGTTGGCACAATGTGCAAATACTTATGATTTAAGAGTTGAGGATGAGATCCTCAAATTTTTATATAATGTGAAATATTTTAAACCGAGCTACAAGCTGCGGTGGATGTTATATAAGGAGAAGGTCCTGGTGGTGAAAGGTTTATGTGTTTAAAAATTCTCCTTTTATGAAATTTAAAAATTTTGTACTATATTTTAAAGGGGAGTCATGCCTGTTAGGCTTATTTGACAATTCTTGTATATTTTATGTTCATATTCAGCCATTTTTGTGTTGTAAACATTGAGTTTTAGCCTATGAGACGGGCGCCCAGGTGGCGATAAATGTGATTCATTAATTCGGATGAGTAATTATGAGGTCTCCATGCCTCATTGTGAGTAAAGTGGAGGTTTGAAATATGATGTTTGTTGACATAAGGCTAATTGGCAATGTTGTAATTTATGAACAACTTTTATGGCCAGAGACGTGGTTATGGGCATATAGATGATGTGTTTCATGTCCAGATATCATTATGATAGATGATGTGTTTCATGTCCAGATATCATTATGATAATGTGATTCTTGTAATGCAAAGATTAGTATTATTGATATATACATTGCGGTGTTTTATTGGGTTGTGGATGTGTTGTTAGGAGTTGTTTTGGTGTTACTCTGGCAGGTGGATAGACCCAATCACAAGGGAGGCTCTGCCGAAATTTTTGAAAAATTTGGGGGTTAGAAAAATTTGAGACATTAAGATGTGCGAAGAAAGAGATAAGTTACGTTGTGTATTTGAGGACGAATGACCCTAAGTGTGGAGAATGTAACATCCCGAAGAAGACAATTTCGAAGTATTTAAGCGCTATTAATAGTTGAAGTGTGTCGAAACAAGACAAATGGCAGATTTTGAAGTTTGGGTCCTGTCCTAAGGTTATGGACTAAGGATTAGGTGAAAACTTCAGTTAAGTTGAAGGGTCAGTTACAGGAGTTTTCTTGATAAGGATTTTATTTGGCCCAGTATATCACTTGGGGGTGCTCCTGTCTTGTTTGTGAAGAAGAAGGATGGTTCTATGCGTATGTGTATCGATTATCGCCAGTTGAACAAGGCTACAGTGAAGAACCATTATCCTTTGCCTCGTATTGATGATCTGTTTGACTAGCTTCAGGGCGCACAAATGTTTTCTAAGATTGATTTGTGTTCAGGTTACCATCAGTTGAAGGTTCGGGAGCCAGCTATCCCGAAGACTGCTTTCAGGACTCGGTATGATTATTATGAGTTCCTTGTATGTCATTTGGGCTGACCAATGCCCCATCAGTTTTTGTGCATTTGATGCACAGTGTACTTCGGCCATATCTTTACTCTTTGTGTTGTCTTTATTAATGACATTTTGGTGTATTCCCGGAGTCGGGAAGATTGTGAGCAGCACATGAGGACAATGCTTCAGACTCTGAGAGAAAAGAAATTATATGCAAAGTTTTCAAAATGTGATTTCTGGTTGTATTCCGTGGCATTCTTAGGCCACGTGGTATCAAGTGAGGGCATTCGCGTGGATCCGAAGAAGATAGAGGCAGTGCAGAGTTGGCCTAGACCCTCCTCAGCTACAGAGGTTCGTAGTTTCCTCGGCTTGGCGGGTTACTACCGTCGTTTTGTGGAGGGGTTTTCATCGTTGGCAGCTCCTATGACTAGATTGACTCAAAAGGGTGCTCCATTTCAGTGGTCATAGGAGTGTGAGGCGAGATTTCAGAAGCCCAAGACAACTTTAACTACAACCCCGGTTTGATATTACCTATAGGTTTGGGGTCTTATACAGTTTATTGTGATGCCTCACGGGTTGGCCTTGGAGTAGTGTTGATGCAGGGCGGTAGGGTAATTGCCTACGCGTCTAGACAGTTGAAGATACACGAGAAGAATTACCCTGTCCATGACCTTGAGCTAGCTGCTATTGTTCACGCCTTGAAGATCTGGCGTCACTATTTGTACAGTGTGCCTTGTGAGATTTATACTGACCATCGTAGTTTGCAGCACTTGTTCAAGCAAAAGGATCTAAATCTGCATCAGATGAGGTGTTTTGAGTTGTCGAAGGATTATGATATTGCTATTCTGTATCACCCGGGCAAGGCCAATGTGATGGCTGATGCTTTGAGTCACCGGGCAGAGAGTTTGGGAAGTTTGTCTTACCTACCAGCATCAAAGAGGCCTATGGCGATGGAGGTTCAGGCCTTAGCCAGCTAGTTGTGAGGTTGGATCTTTCAGAGCCTAGTCGGGTTTGTAGCTCGGTGCCCCAACTGTGAGCAGGTGAAATATAAGCACCAGAGACTCGGTGGGTTGGTTCAAGCCAGNGCTTCGTGTTTCGCCTATGAAGGGCATTATGAGATTTGGGAAGAAAGGGAAGTTGAGTCCGAGGTTTATTGGCCTTTTTGAGATACTGAAGCGTGTTGGAGAAGTTTCTTATGAGCTTGCCCTACCTCCCATCTTAGAAGGAGTTCATCTGGTATTTCATGTTTCAATGCTCTGGAGATATCACGGAGACCCGTCACACGTATTGGATTTCAGTTCATTCCAGTTGGACAAGGAGTTATCTTATGTTAAGGAACCAGTGGCTATATTGGATAGAAAGATCAGAAAGTTGAGATCGAAGAACATTGCTTCAGTAAAGGTTTAATAGCGGGTTCAGCCGGCCGAGGAGGCGACACTGAGCGGGATATGCGCAGCCAGTACCCTCATCTTTCCACTACTTCAGGTATGCTCTTTATGCTCGTTCGAGGACGAACGAATGTTTAGGTGTGAGAGGATGTAACGATCCGGCCGGTCATTTTTTAAATTTACGCCCCGATCCCCTATTAAATGTTTCCCCTAAGTTCATTTCCGCTATTTTGTTTTGCCGGGACGTTCGGTGCTGAGTTTTGGAGAGTTTTGGGATACTTAGTCCCTAAACGAGAGCTTAAGTGTTGGAAAATGGTCCGTAGTTGGAACAGTGTGAAGACGGCCTCAGAATGGAAATCTGATGGTTCTGTTAGATCCGTTAGGTGATTTTGGGGTTGGGATCGTGTTCGGAATGTATTTTGGAAGTCCGTAGCTCATTTAGGCTAGAAATGCCGAAAGTTAGTATTTTGGCAATTTCCGGTTGATAGGTGAAATTTTGATCCGAGGGTCGGAATGAAATTCCGGAAGTTGCTGTAGCACCGTCATATCAATTGGGACGTGCGTGCAAAGTTTCAGGTCATTTGGACGTGGTATGGTCGGGTTTTTGATCGAATGCATGTTTTTAAAGTTTTAAAAGAACTTAGGTTTGAATTCGATGTAATTTGAAGATTTTGATGTTAGTTGAGGTGTTTTAATAATTGGAATAAGTTTGAATAACGTTATAGGATGTATTGGTATTTTTGGTTGAGGTCCCGGGGGCCTCGGGATGAATTCGGATGGCTAAACGGAGAATTTTTGGACTTATGAAGATTTTAGGCCTGCTGCTTCTGGTATTTTTGTTTCTGCGGTTTTGGAGCCGCATAAGCGGCCAGGAAGCATCATAAGAGGAAGTGGGCGTTTGGCCAGGAACCACAAAAGCGGAGATTGTTCCACTGAAGCGGACTCGCTTCTGCGATGGGAAGACCGCATAAGTGATTGGTCGAGCTTTGAAGGAGACCGCAGAAACGGTTGGTTTTTCCGCAAAAGCGGGACCGCAGAAGCGGAAAATGGTCTGGACAGAATGTTTAAGTTTTGGAAATGGGACTTCGTTCCCATTTCCCATTTTTAATGATTTGGAGCTCGGTTTGGGCGATTTTTGGATAGATTTTCTTGGAGAACAATGGGGTAAGTATTATTAACTCAATTTTGGTTGTATAACTCGAATCTATTACAAGTTTTGGTGTTTAATCTAAGAATTTTGTTGAAAAGGGTAGAAAACCCTCTTGGATAGAATCACTGATTTGAAGGTCGAAATGATATGGGAATTTTGTAATTTCGGTATGGTTAGACTCGTGAGAGTGCGCGGTTTCAGGAAATGTAAATTTTACCCGGTTCCAAGATGTGGGGCCCGGGGGTATTTTGGTCATTTTACATAATTTTGCGTGTTAGCTTAGAATTTAATTGTAGAATCAATTACTTGAATTATTATTTACAATATGCAGTTAATTGAATAGATTTGAGCCATTTGGAGTCGGATACTCGTGGCAAGAGCGTGATTTCAGGTTGACTTTCACTTGTTCGAGGTAAGTGGCTTGTCTAACTTTGTGTGGGGGACCTTTCCCCTTACGATTTGTTCTTGTTATTTGAGTGCCTTGTACGTGAGGTGACGAGCGCGTATTTGAGCCGATTGATGAAAATCTGATTTTACTTAAGTTGTTAATATTTAACTTTCTTTCTTATTTGCCTTATCTTACTTGAAGCTTATTACTTGTTCTAGACTAGGAAAACATGTCCACCTGACATAATTGCCAAATTGCTTAAGTTGTTTAATCGTACTACGTGAAGCATGCTAGGCTAGTTCTATCTGCTACTTCATTTTTTCATACTTATCCCTTGGTTTATTTCTGGCTGTGATTGCGCATTTACATTGGGACTACGGATGTGGGATTCCGGTAGCTTTCCCCCTTGTTTGTTTACTTTGGGACTACGGGTTCGATTCCCGGGAGATCCGCCTATACTTTTATTTTGGGACTACGGGACGGTATCCCAGGAGATCCTCCTGTACTTTTATTTTGGGACTATGGGACGATATCTCGGAAGATCCCCCCTGCACTTTTATTTTGGGACTACGGGACGGTATCCCGGGAGATCCCCCTGCACTTTTATTTCGGGACTATGGGACGGTATCCCGGGAGATCCCCTGCACATAAATGATTGGACTACGAGACAGTATCCCGGGAGATCCTTTGATACTGGTACGAGAGTTGGACTACGGGATGGTATCCCGGGAGATCCATTGGATAGTTGAGGAGAGGGCTACAGGACGGTATCCTGGGAGACCCTCATTGGTATTTGAGATTGAGTTGTGTTTACCCAGTGTTTCTGCTTTATCCTGGTAGTTATTATTGTTTCGTTGATTTGCCTTACACTGCTGCATTTATTATTTTTGTCAGATTTCCACATTATTAATTATTGCTACTGTTATATTTTTGCCTCAGTAGGGCCCTGACCTTTCCTCGTCACTACCCAACCGAGGTTAGGCTTGGTACTTACTGAGTACCGTTGTGGTGTACTCATGCCCTTCCTGCACATGTTTTTTCATGTGCAGATCATACAGGTACCTCTACTCAGGCGCACTATCCTTGAGGCGAGGAGACATACGGAGACTTCAAGGTATATCTGCAGCATCCGTAGACCGAAGAGTCTTCTTCCTTATTCTAGTTGTAGAGCTGTTATCCTATCATACTTTTGATGTAGTTATTCTGGAGATTAGAGTACTTATTGGAATTCTATTAGCCTGTGTTTCCTGTGAGTTTTCGGGTTTTGGGAGTTTGTTTGGATTTCGTGATATGGGTTGTATTATGCCAAGTGGCACTTATACACAGTTTTCTTTTGACAGTAAAATTTTTAGTTGTTTGCTTCCGCAATTTAGTTTGTTTTTCCGCAAGTTGTATAAATTCCGCATTGTTAGGCTTACCTAGTTGTAAAGACTAGGTGCCATCATGACATGTTCACGGAGGGCGAACTGGGGTCGTGACAGGTTTTGAGCCCCGAGGGCTCGCGTGAGTTTTGAGCAGGTCTCGGGAGGCCTTAGGCTTAAAGTATCAGATGTTGCAGTGTTGCAGGCCCCAGCGCGGCCGTGGTCATTTCCGCGCGGTCCGCGCTAGAAGCCGCGCGACTGCAGTGTAGTTCGCACGGTTCGTGTGGCCAGGCTTAGAGGGGTCCTCACCCTTGGCTTGACCAGCGCGTCCGCGCACCAAGTTCGTGCGGTCCGCGCTGGGAGATTCAGAGGAGGCCCCAGGTGCAAATGCTCTAGCGCGGCCGCGCAGCAAATCGTGCGGTCCATGCTGGGTAGGTTTAGAGAGTCGTTTTCCCCCCCTTCCTTGGCGCGGCCGCGGGACATTTTTGTGCGGTCCACGCCGGTTCTTCAGTGAAGTATATAAATCTGAGATTTTCAGTTATTTTACACTTTTTCAAAACCCAAAAACATAAGAGGCGATTTTCCAAACAATTCTTCTTCTTCAAAACGATTGGTAAGTGATTTCTAACTTATTTTCTTCACTCCTCATCACCTTTAAACATAATTTCAACTTCAAAACAAAGATTTTAATGGGGAAATTTGGGAACTTAGGGTAGAACCTAGGGTTTCTAAAATTGGGGGATTTGGACCTCAATTTGGGATCCGATTCCAAAATAACATATATATATGAGTTAATTGGGGAATGGGTAATCGGGTTTTAGTTCGAACCTCGGGTTTTGACCACGTGGGCCCGAGGGCATTTTGGAAATTTTGGAACAAACTTTGGAAAATTCATTTTCATGTATTCAAATTGATTCAAGTAGCATTTGTTAATACATTCAAGTAATTTGTGATTAGATTCGAGCAGTTTGGTGGTGAATTCGAGGGGTAAAGCTATACTAGAGGGTTGAGTTGAGTTTGGAGCATTCGAGGTAAGTGTCTGATCTAACTTTGGCTGAGGGAATATGATTAAGGTGTTATTAATTGCTAATTGTTAAATGATCGAGTACGGTGTATAGGCATGGTGACGAGTATCTATACACCGGTGTCTAGAATGACCGTGGGTCCTTGTTTGTACTTATTCTGATATTTTGGGACTCTTCCATGCTAATTGATGAATTCTACATAATGTGAAGAGTATGATTAGTTATGAATTGTGAATTCCTTGGAGCGTTGGCTCGAACGATAAAAATACTTTTGAGTAAGAAATGAAAGGAATTTAAAGAGATTTGATTAATCCCTTGCCGGGATGGGTTGAGTATATTGATTATCTCCCTTGCCGGGATGTGAAAGTTGTTATTGTTGCGCCCTTGCCGGGACATTTCTTATTATTTGCTTATTCTTTCGCCCGTTTGGTTGTGATTGCTGTTTGGGTGAGGAAGAGTGATAATGCACGAAGGGTCATTCCGTGCCATGTTTTGATTATTTATGCACGAAGGGACATTCCGTGCTCTGATTTGATGATAATTCCACGAAGGATCATTCCGTGCCATGAAATGAGAGTTATGTGAGGGAAAGCACGAAGGGTGATGCCGTGCCACTATTGATTTTCCTGCTTTTGTTAATTATTGTTATTTCCCTGTTTCTTACTGAAGTTGTTGACTTTATATCCAGATTGTACTCCCCCATAGCATGCTTCCCTCCCTTTTTAACTGTTTAATTTTGGTATTCTTCCCTTTTATTGCATATATATATATATATATATATATTAAACTGTACAGGTGTATTTGGTAGTCCTGTCTAGCCTCGTCGCTACTTTGCCGGGGTTAGGCCAGGCACTTACCAGCACATGGGGTCGGTTGTGCTGATGCTACACTCTGTGCATCTTTTTGCACAGATCCAGGTGTTGGAGCAGCAATTGAGTAGCAGTAGCATTTTGGGAGCGAGCTTCCAGTCCAGGGACATTCGAGGTAGCCTAGCTAGCGTTCGCAGGCCGAAGTCCCTTTCCATATCTTCAGTTTGTTTTCCTCTGTGTGCAATTTTGTGAATTTTCATGATATTTTCAGTCAATTGTTTGCATATTTTTGTGTGCATATTTAATTATATTAATGCATTAAAAAAATAATACAAAAAATATGGCATTTGCATTTAGGATTTGATTTTATATGTTTAGATTACTTAAGCAAATTGTTGTTTTATAAAAATAAAAAACATTCACAACAAAAAATGTATTTTGCATTTTTTAGTGTTTAATGTCAAATTTTTATTGGTTTTCCTTCAAATTGGTATTTAAATAGTTGTAATAATTATCAAGGTCAATTAATTTAATTTTCTAGGATAATTTAGACTTAGGAATTAAGTTGGGTTTTATTTTATTTTTTCATTTTTAGAAAAGAAAAGGAATTAAAAAGATTTTTTTAGAAGGGAAAATAGAAGAGAGGAAATTAGATTTGGACCAAAAATCCCCAGCCCAAACCAAATACACCCAATACCCGGCCAAACCCACCCCACAACAGCCCAAACCTGTTCCCTTACCTGGTCCAGCCTTTGAACCACCCCAGACGACGTCGTTTGAGAATCCTTGATCAGGACCGTTGATCTCATTTGATCAAACGGTCCCAAAGATTCACCCTTACCCCCCAACCAGATCCGACCCGTGTCACCCAAGACCGACCCAGTCTCTGACCAAAGAAACGACGTTGTTTCTATTAAGGGATGGATCCAAGCCGTTGATATCAGTTGATCGAACGTTTTGGATTCAATCTCTCAACTTGTATATAAATGAATAACACACCCTAGCCCCCCTCAAAACCCTCCCCCCTCATCGTCTCATCTCTCTTCAGAGACTCTCATGTAACGTCACCGTCCTCCGCCCGCCGAAAATCGCCCACGGCGGAGGACGATGGCAAATCACCACAAAAAATACACCAAACACTCCTCTCGACCACCTCTTCCCAAATAT
Source organism: Nicotiana glauca (assembly GCA_026770625.1). Taxonomy (NCBI): domain Eukaryota; kingdom Viridiplantae; phylum Streptophyta; class Magnoliopsida; order Solanales; family Solanaceae; genus Nicotiana; species Nicotiana glauca. The sequence continues at coordinate 2,607 of MU733912.1, read as the reverse complement.
CCAAACCCCTACCCTCAAATAACACCAGAACCCTTCGAATATCCATTTGAATCCACGAACCCTAGAGCCGCCACAGTTCTCCGGTGGCGGCGCCACCTCCCCTTGACCCCAAATTAATACCCTACAAACCCCATGGCTTCTTCTGTCTAAATCCATAACTAGTTCCCTTCGAACACCCCTGGAACTTCTCGAATTTTAGATCGAAACGGAACCCTAAATTCCCAAAATCACCCAAATCGGAATGTTATTGAAATTCCAGGCCAAGTTTGGTTTTATTCATGTATTCTTGATAAGAATACACGATTAATACCAAATTTGGCCGGAAGTTTAAAGGATTCGAAGGTTTCGTCCAAATGAACCAGTTGAATCAGTAAGTTCTTCTGTTTTCGATTTATTTGTGTATTCCAGTTTCCTTTCTTCTTCTTATTCTCTTCTTTTAACAGTTTAATTAAGTGTTAAATTAAGTTTAAAAAATTGTGAATTATCCGTTCGTTTCCTTCAGTTCATTTCATGTTAAAGTATGTCATTAATCAATCCAATAGCCAATTTTGGTTTTCAATCCAATTGAAGGTTTCAGTCTTTTTTTTACTGTTATTGTAATTGTGATAATTTAGAATTTAGGAGTGAAAAAATAACAGAAGCTTTAAGGGTAATCTAGGGATTGTTCAGATTAAGGGAGTGTTTACCTAACTTAAGAAGATTCTATAATGATAGGGTTAGAATTACACTAACTAAGTTAAGTAGATAATTAAGAATTAAAAAGAAAATTTATAATGGTGCACTACTAAATTTATATAATAGCACTAGGTTAATTGAAAAGATGAAACTGATAGGGATGAGTGCACTAATGGTATGCCTATTTAAAGGCTGGAAATCAGAGCTTAAGGACACACGGAAAATACCTTGAAAACCCATTTGATAAAACATTTTGAAATAACAGACACATAGATTGAAATATAGTCTGAAAATCTAAGAGCTTAGGAGAGAGATACACAAGAAAGAGAGCTGAAAATACAGAGAAAATAGAAACAGTTGCAATTATACTATTCCATTGGTTTTCTGATTTCTCAAATTCCAATTTGTCAAGGAATCTTTGGTTCAGTAAGTGTGTAAAATGGTTTGAATTTAGTTTCTGTTGAAAATCTGGGTATATTCTTTGGATAAGCTGTTGTTTTATCAGTTTGTGAGTTGATTTTCACTGAAAACTGGCTGAAACTGGGATTGTTCTTTGCTGTTGCTTATTGCTGATTGTTCATCTCATATTTTGTTTTTAGTCTCCAGGTACATGCTCAAAAACTTGTATCATATGAATGTTTGGCTGGAATGTTGGAATAAAAAATGGGTTCCAGAACTTGATTTAAATCTGTTAATCATAGCTTAGTCCTTTTTTTTAAATAGAACTGAAGAGGTATTTTATCTTTAAATAAAAGTTTGATATTACAGTTGTTCGTTAATCATTTAAGGAGAGATTTGAAGTTTTATTTGGTAGCATCATGTTAGATTTGGATTATTCTGAGTGCATTTGAATCAAGGACATTAATCGATTGTGTATGTAATAATTGTGGACTGATGTTTACTAAGTTTCAATAGTCAAAGTTGTTTGGTGTGGAGGAATTCGATAATGTATGAGATGAAGCAAAGTGTGCTCTCAGTTCTCGCCATACTGTTAATTTAGCCACTTGTGAAATCATTAAGGTTGAATTGTTTATTTTTGAGTAAATATCTATTCAAATGTGTATAATTGATGTGAGCACGTGATTTTTGCCCTATGTGAATTATTCCCAAAAATTCAAACAAAATGATTTTCTTTCATTATTTGGCAATTTTGTGAATTTTGTGTTATTTTCTATTAATTGTTTACATTTTTATTTGTGCATTTTAATTCATATAGAAAATATAAAAAATATATTTGTCATTTGCATTTAGGATTTAATTTTATATTTTAGGATTAATCAAGGGTTAAGTTGTTTTTATAACAAAATATAATGAAAATAACAAAATAGTCTATTGCATTTTTAATTGTTAATTGTTGAATTTGTCTTGATTTTACTTTAAATAGGACTTAATCAATTTTTAGGAATTAATTAGCTTAGTGTTGGAAATAATTTAGGATTTTATTTTAATTTTTGTATTTTTATAAAATCAGAAAAATACAAAAAGAATATAATATAATAAATAAAATACAAACAAAAAAAAGCTGCCTAAGTAATGCCCAGAATTGGGCCAGTTAATTAATTTTGCCCAAGCCCAAACCTAGTCCCAGCCTAGTCCAAAACGTCTACACCCGACCCAGTCTCTTTCCCCCACCAAACGACGCCGTTTTGGCGTCACATAATCTTGGCCATTCATCCTCCCTAATCCAACTGCCCACGTCTTTTCTTGATGAATAGTATAACTGTCTGATCACGCCCAACTATGCCTTATAAAAAGGACAATGCGGTCGCTGCAAATATAATCCGGTTTACAAGTCCGGAGTCGAATCCACAAAGAGTCAACCTAACAACTGTTACCTTTAAACTCACTCAATTCTCAGAACCAGCTTCCAAATACTTTTGTATTACTGTTGAGTTTTCTTTATAAACTAAAATTGTATAAAAATAACAAGCT
>MDKF010123861.1:0-11296 GCA_026770625.1 Nicotiana glauca | reverse complement strand
ATATGTTAGGCGCAATTTAAGCCCTTTTCCGTTTTAAGATTTATAAATGAAAAGAAGATGTCCTCTTAGACAAAACCACAAGAGTGTTTCAGTAGAAATAGAGCTCTGCAAGGTAAGTCTTAACCCAAACCAACTATAGTCTGATAGTTATACTTGTAGTTATCTAAATTTAATCATCAAGATAATATACGATTAATTAAATTTCCTAATACACATTTGCTAGTGTAGCTAGGAAAGCACAACAAACTTGTTATGCATCACTTGAAACTTTTTGTAGAAAGACTCTTCGTGAGTATATCAACAAGCTAATTAATAGCGCTAATAAATCAAACATCATGTTCTTTGACTGCAACTTTTTCCACAAATAAATGGAAATCAAGCGTAGTGTGTCTTGGTCAAGTAGAATTGGCATTGATATATATATAGCATATAAGTTATCACATAACAACATGGGAACATGTGGAAGGCATACATGTAGTTCACGAAGAAGATTTCGTAGCCAAATTAATTTAGCAATTCTAGTAGCTATGTTGACATCAGCGATTTTGATTTTGATAATTGACAAAGGAACACATGCATGAACCAGGTCAATGGACCGTGTTCGCAGGTCATGGTGAGATTCAAGAAAAAGGCATGCACGTGAAAGAGATAAGTATAAGTGGTTATTTCTGATAATCCCTGAACAAACAGGTTGCATATTTGATGAGGATCAAGACTCCTTACTTGAAGAAAACACTATCCAAGATTAGGAAAGAGTTAGAAGTTGAAGATAACTAGAACTCTTCAACAAAAGGAAGAGTAAAGCATTAGAACTCTAGCTAATCCTTATTATACTAACTCTATAAATAACGCTTGTGTTCTCTTTTACAGGTGACACACATGTACGTAAGTAAAATCAGAATTGAGAGCAAAATAGAAAGGCATTCTGTCATGACCCAATTTCCCAAACCCGGTCGCGATGACGCCTCTCGTGAAGACAAGGCCAGCCAAAACAACGTAGACACCTCTTTTAAAGCAATTAATTAACATTAAAAACTCTAACATATGCTTAATATTGCTAACAATACTGAATCATCGATAATAACAACGGAAACCATCCCGACACAGCCCAAACTAGGGTGTCACAAGTCATGAGCTTCTACAGAGTTTGCTATAAGTCTAAAGAATATAAAATCTGATACAATATTCTGAAGAAAACATAAATGAGGTAAGATATTGGAGACAAGGGACTGCGAACGTCAACAACTACCTCGTAACTCATACTCGCTTCTTGGTCTGGAAGGAAATCAGTGCTCAGGTGCGGACTCTGCTATGCCTGAATCTGCACACATGGTGCAGGGAGTAATGTGATTACTCCGACCTAGTGAGTAATAATAATAAACAATAACCGAAGGCATGAAAACACATAACTGCACTAGGCAATTCTATATCAGGCAGTAAATCACTTATAACAGTAAAACAGTAAAGAGTCAAATGAAATCTCCTTTTAAAACAGGTAAAACAACAAGTAAATAGTGAGTAGAAATATGCCCCTCGGGCCTAGTATCAATCGCTCAGAACAGTATCATCCCCTCGGGCTCAGTATCAGTCACCCAACCTAGTATCAGCCCCTCCGGCTCACTCTCTGATCATATGGGTTCCCGCGCTCACTGTGGGTGTGCAGACTCCGGAGGGGCCCTTTACGGCCCAAGCGCTATATCAACATACGGCCTGAAAGCCTTCTCACATCACTCATAAGGATTAAAAGCCTCCTCACATCACTCACAAGGCCTGAAAGCCTCGTCACATCACTCACAAGCCTGAAAGCCTTCGCACGTCACTCAAGCCACCTGGTGGCATATAAATGTATCTCAGGCCCTCAGCCTCACTCAATCGAGAAAATATCTTAAGCCCCTCGGGCATCAATAAAATAGTAGTGCTCAGCCAAACAACAATGGAAATACCATTAACGTCTCAAAATTCAATTAAAGCGGTTGAGTTTGTAAAACAGTATAATAATTAGGACTGAGTTCAAGTAATGTATCAAAATAGTGATGAAACAGTGACAAATGTCCATGAAGGATTCAAGTAGTCGGTATTAAGCCCAAAATATGGCAATAATCCCAAATCATGACGATAATAAACACATCTCAGTCAAATACGCGGTAAAATATCAAACAGGACGGACCAAGTCACAATCCCCAATAGTAACAACCCCCCGCTCGCCATTAAGCGCGTGTTTAACCTCAATATAGCACTACGTCGTGCAAATCCGTGGTTTCAAACTATCAGGATATCATTTACTATCATTATTCACCTCAAGCCGGCCAAAATCCTAGCTCGCTATGCCCTTGCCTCTCAAATCAGCCTCCTTGCGCGTCGAATCTGATCAAAACCACAACGAATACATCAAAATAGGCTAAGGTAAATAACCCAATCAAAAAGAATCGAAAAATATCAAAAATCACGAAATTTGAAAAATCCGAGCCCCGGGCCCACTTCTCAAATTCAAGAAAATTTTACATCAACAGATTCCTTATCTGGCCACGAGTCTATACATATCAAGAACTCCCAAATCTGAGCACAAATGACCCATCAAAACCCAATTTGAAATACTAAAACGTAAGCCCTAGTTCTTCCCCCTTTTTGATAAATTTTCATCAATTTCTAGGTTGATTCTACCATTAAATAATGTATTTAGGTCAAAGAACTCACCTTTAATCAATCCTAGTCGAAATCCCCTTCAATTCTCGTCCAAAGGCTCTCAAGGATGTTCAAAAATGGTGGAACAATACCTTAGATCGCGGAACAAAATGAAACCTTAAAACCTTTTTCTGTCCAGACCTTTTTGCATCTGCGATCAATATAACGCATCTGCGGAATTCCTCCACTTCTACGGAGCTTCACTGCTGCCCAGGACCACTTCTACGGTCTAAATCCGCTTCTGCGGACACCGCTTCTGCTGTCAACCTTCCGTTTTTTGCGAAAACTCCTCTACGACCAACGCCCGCTTCTGCGAAGCCTTTACCGCAGATGCGGCTTCCCCATCCGCATCTGCGAAACTCAGTCTCCCTAGAACCTCTCGCACCTGCGACCTCCTTTTCGCATTTGCGGTCCCTTCCCGCAGATGGGGAACTACCAGAACCAGCAAATATCAGCAATAACACAAGTCCAAAATTCATCCTGATGGCCGTTCGAAATCTCCCCGAGGCCCCCGGGATCTCAACCAAAAGTGTCATTCCATCCTAAAACATCATTAAAACTTGCTCCAATCATCAAAACACCTCCACCAACACCAAAACCATCAAATTACAGCGGATTCAAGCCTAATTTCTTCTAAAACTTACGAAACACGCATTTGATAAAAAACCAGACCAAAACACCTCCGAATGACCTGAAATTTTGCACACTCATCCCAAATCACCTAACGAAGCTACAACAACTCTCGGAATTCCATTCCGACCCTCAGATAAAAATCTCACCTATCAACCGGAATTCGCCAAAATACTAACTTCGCCAATTCAAGCCTAATTCTACATCGAACCTCCAAAATCAATTCCGATCACGCTCATAAGTCACAAATCATTTTGCGAAGCTAACTGAATCACCGGAAATCATATCCGATCCCTCTAACTCATAAGGCAACATCCGGTTCACTTTTCCAAACCAAACCTTCCTTAAAAAGACTAAGTGTCTTATTTCCTACCAAACCTCTCCGAACCAACTCGATCACATGAGATACGGATAATGAAGCATAAAGAAGCTAAAAAATGAGGAAAACGAAGCAGTAACTTATGTGACAATGGGTCGAGTCGTCACATCATTGTTGAGCGGATCAAAAAACATACCTGAAACCTCAAACAGGTGAGGATATCTGCTCCGCATCTCCGGCTCGGTCTCCCAAGTAGCCTCCTCCACAGGCCGACCTCGCCACTGCACTTTCACCAAAGCTATATCCTTTGATCTCAACTTTCGAACCCGACGACCCAAAATAGCCACCGGCTCCACATCATAGGTCAAATCATCATCCAACTGAACCGTGCTGAAGTCCTACACATGGGACGGGTCCCCAACATACTTCCGGAGCATAGAAACATGAAATACCGGATGCACGCCTGACAAGCTGGGTGGCAAGGCAAGATCAAAAGCCACCTCCCCACTCCTCCTAAGTACCTCAAAAGGCCTAATGAACCGCGGACTCAACTTCCCTTTCTTTCCAAACCGCATAACACCCTTCATGGGCGAAACCTTCAGCAAGACCTTCTCACCAACCATATAAGACACATCTCGAACCTTTCGGTCCGCATGACGCTTCTAACGCGACTGTGTTGTATGAATCCTCTCCTGAATCAACTTCACCTTCTCTAAGGCATCTTGAACCAAATCTATCCCCAATAGCCTAGCCTCGCCGGGCTCGAACCAACCAACTGGAGATCTACACCGCCTCCCATACAACGACTCATACGGAGCCATCTCAATGCTCGATTGATAACTGTTGTTGTAGGCAAATTCTTCAAACGGCAAAAACTCATCCCAAGAACCTCCAAAATTATTAACACAGGCACGCAACATGTCCTCCAATATCTGAATAATACGCTCGGAGTGCCCGTCCGTCTGAGGATGAAATGCTGTGCTCAACTCTATCTGCGTACCCAACTCTCGCTGAAAATGTCCTCCAGAACTGAGAAGTAAATTGAGTACCTCTATCTGAGATAATAGACACTGGAACACCATGTAATCGAACAATCTCCCGGATAAATATCCCTGCCAGCCACTCCTAAGAATAGGTAGTACATACCAGAATGAAGTGCGCGTACTGGTCAGCCGATCCACAATCACCTAAATCGAATCGAACTTCTTCAAAGTCCGAGGAAGACCACTCAAAAAATATATAGTGACTCTCTCCCACTTCCACTCGGGAATAATCATCCGCTGAAGTACGCCACCCGGTCTCTGATGCTCATATTTCACCTGCTGACAGTTGAGACACCGAGCCATAAATCCTACAATATCTTTCTTCATTCTTCTCCACGAATAGTGTTGCCTCAAATCCTGATACATCTTCGTGGTACCTGGATGAATGGAATACCGCGAGCTATGGGCCTCCTCCAATATCAACTCCCGGAGCCCATCCATATTGGGCACACAAATCCGGCCTTACATCCTCAACACACCATCCTCACCAATGGTCACGTCTCTGGCATCATCATGCTGGACCCTATCCTTAAGGACAAGCAAATACGGGTCATCATATTGGCGCTCTCTGGTGCGATCATATAGGGAAGACCGAGAAACCACACAAGCCAACACCCGACTAGGCTCCGAAATATCTAGTCTCACCAACCGATTGGCCAAGGCTTGAACATCAACTGCAAAGTGCCTCTCCCCAATTGGAATATATGCCAAACTCCCCATACCAACTGCCTTTCGACTCAAAGCATCGGCAACTACATTGGCCTTCCCCGGGTGATACATAATGGTAATATCATAATCCTTAAGTAACTCTAGCCACCTCCGCTGCCTCAAATTAAGATCCTTTTTCTTGAATAAATGCTGAAGACTGCGATGATCGGTGAATACCTCACAAGATACACCATACAAGTAGTGCCTCCAAATCTTCGGAGCATGAACTATAGCAGCCAACTCCAAATCATGTACAGGGTAGTTCTTCTCGTGGGGCTTCAACTGACGAGAAACATAAGCAATAACTCTACCCTTCTACATCAATACACATCCAATCCCAACTCTCGAAGCATCATAATATACAGTATAAGAACCTGAAGCTGATGGAAAAACCAATACTGGAGCTCTGGTTAAAGCTGTCTTGAGCTTCTGAAAGCTCTCCTCGCACTCGTCTGACAATACAAATGTTGCACCCTTCTGAGTCAACTTGGTCAAGGCCGATGCTATAGAGGAAAATCCCTGAACGAACCGGCGATAATAACCTACCAAACCAAGGAAACTACGAATCTCTATGGCTGAGGTCGGTCTAGGCCAACTCTGAACCGCCTCTATCATCTTCGGGTTGACCTGAATACCCTCGCTGGACACCACGTGCCCCAAGAAAACCACTAAACTGAGCCACAACTCACACTTGGAGAACTTCGAATAAAGTTTCTCCTCCCTCAATCTCTGCAATACAACTCGCAAATGATGCGCGTGCTCCTCTTGACTACGCGAGTACACTAGAATATCATCAATAAAAATAATAACGAACGAATCCAGATAAGGCCGAAATACATTGTTCATCAAATGCATGAACGATGCTGGGGCATTGGTCAGCCCAAAGGACATAACAAGAAACTCGTAGTGCCCTTATCTAGTCCTGAAAGCAGTCTTAATAATATCTGAATCCCTGATATTCAAATTGTGATAGCCCGAACGGAGATCAATCTTGGAGAACACCCTCCCTCTCTAAAGCTGATCGAACAAATTATCAATGCGAGGCAGGGGATACTTGTTCTTCACTGTTACTTTGTTCAATTGCCTGTAGTCAATGCACATTCTCATGGTGCCATCCTTCTTCTTCACAAACAGAACCGGTGCACCCCACGGTGACACACTAGGCTGAATGAACCCCTTATCTAGTAGTTCCTGAAGCTGATCCTTCAATACTTTCAACTCCGCTGGTGCCATACGATATGGCAAAATGGAAATGGGCTGAGTGCCCGGATTCAGGTCAATACCATAATCAATATCCCTGTCCGAGGGCATGCCCGGCAGGTCTGCAGGAAATACATTGGGAAACTCCCTCACAACTGGAACCGAATCAATGCTAGGAGTCTCGGCTCCAACATCCCTCACAAACGCCAAATATGAAAGGCAACCCTTCCCAACCATACGCTGGGCCTTTAAGAATAAAATCACCCTGCTAGGAACATAATCAGTCACACCACGCCATTTGATCCTCGGTACACTCGGTATAGCCAAAGTGACTGTCTCTAGCATGACAGTTTAGGATAGCATGACATAGAGATAACTAGTTCATGCCCAAAATAACATCAAAATCCACCATGCTGAATAGCAATAGATCAACTTGAGACTCCAGACCCCCAATAGTCACCAAGCATGATCGATACACATGGTCTACAACAATAGTATTGCCCACTGGGGTAGATACATGAACAGTTAAAGCAAGACACCTTCGGGACGTACCCAAATGATAAGCAAAATATGAGGACACATAAGAATAGGTGGAACCGGGATCAAATAAGACTGAGGCCTCTCTGTGGCAGACTGAAATAATACTTGTAATGACAACATCTGAAGCAATGACATCCGTCCTGCCCTGAAAAGCATAAAAACAAGCCTGACCACCGCCTGATCGACCTGCACCTCTGGGGAGACCCCTGGCTACCTGACCCACACCCCTAGCTGGCGGGGCGGGTGCTGAAGAAATTGTACCAGAAGACGAGGGCTGATCCCTCTACTGAGATGAGCTAGCAGCACGATGAGGACACTGCCTCAACATATGCCCAAACTCTCCACACTCATAACAACTCCCATGTGCAGTAGAATGGAACTAAAGGGAACCCCTCACGCCAGAGTGACTAGCTGACGCACTCGGCGTAGAAGAACCCTGAACAGATGGGGCACGAGATGAACTCTGTGATGAAAGAGCACTGAGTGAAGGCTGGCTCTACTAAGAACCATGATAACCATGACCTGAAGATGCCCCATGATACTCTGGACGGGCCGACTGAGCGGCCTGAAAGAACGACCCCTACTATGCCGGAACTGGCCCCTCGAAGGAGCGCCACTGAAACTGCTAGAACCTAAAGGCCTCTTACAAAGAGAAGGCATTGCTTAGCCTTATGCAAATATGGAGGCATTGCTTAGACTTATGAAAATTCTTTTTTGCCGAGTCACATGGAAACCTTGAGGGATGAAATCCTAGCTTTCAAACAAGAACCCAACGAACCACTACATGAAATATGGGAGCTATACCGGACCATGGTGAAGCAAGGCACAAACAATGATATGACTGAGGCAATGATACAACAGACATTCTACCGAGGCATTAACATAATAAATCAGTGCATAGTGAACCAACTAGCTGAGGAAAACTTCATCAACACGCCATATGATCAAGCTTGTGAGATATTAGATGAGATGGTGGACACTTCTTCCGCTTGGCAAAGTAGAGCAAATGTGCCACAGGGTGACCCCACAGTCATTCACTTGCATAAAGAGCTCCATCATGGGCAGACAATTGTAGAACTGATGACTACTATGATTCAACTAGCAAAGGCACAGTTACAATAGGTTCAAGTAATTTTAGATGACTAAGCTCTGTCTCTAATCTTGCATGAGGCTAAGCCCTGCCTCCATATTTGCATAAGGCTAAGAAATGCCTTCTCTTTTTAGGCGCACTACCTTTCCTCAAATGATATCAGTAATGTTTATTATTTATGCCTGAAAAAACCATCTCTAAGCCCTCATGCTATATCGCTTAATAGATGCGTTGATTAACTTATATTGTTCAGTACAGTGCTATTGCATTCTTCGTGATTCAAAAAGATTTATTATAATGCAGTACAACTTTATTGTACGGGTATTCCAAAATATTTATATGGAATCTGAACTTTCTGTCTTAATTTATTATTAATTACCTTGATATGGTTGTAGAGTAATTCACAAGGAGTATGTAACATAATTTTTCAGTATGAAATACTGGTATTGTTCAATAATAAAATGTAACTAACCCGGGATTTCAATACATCCATGTAGTTGATTGATGAACATATGTTTATCGATAAAAAGAGCATGATCATAGATCTTTCGTCTACTTTAATTTGCTGGCAGGGTATTGTAGCTCTGTAGCCTGCCTGTGTATACATCTTCTGATATCTGTGCATACATGTTTTGGAGGCTGCTAACTTATGTTTGATAGGTAGTGCAAACGAGAACCTGGTACCTTTTTTTAGGCTACCAAATAACGCCATTACTAACTATTTTCTTATTTCCAACATTGCAAACATGGACAATATACTTCACTTTATGTAATTTACTGGCATGTATATTTGTATTTTTGTGAGCGGGTAAAGCATATCGGTCTTGAAACTGATATAAATAATGGTTGATGAAAGAACAACAATAAATATGATCTCCTTTTTGGCTTGAATTTATTTTCTATATTCTGCTATCCACCAAAGTACTAAATAGAAACAATTTACTTTTTGTTGGATGGGTAAAAGTAGAACGATAAATAAGTAGAAACAAAGTTACTGCTTGTCCCATACTCTCATTACATCCAACAGACATGGGATCCGAAGAATTATTCAAAAGTGCTATTTTGCGATTAGTTTAATATAGCCATGTTACACTCTTTCATCCCTCTTGAACTGAGCTTCTCAAACAAAATAAGATTGATGATGCTTTAAAAAATATAGAGTATGTTATAAAATAAAAGCAATGAAGTAAAAATATAAATAAGAAGAGATAGAAAGAAGGAAGAAATCTATTCTTCTTTTATTTTGGTGTATTTTTCCATTGCAATTACATGACCTTTTATAGGCATAAAAAGTAAAGATGATTGACATAAAATATGAGATTTAATCTTTAAGTTATTCACAACATGGGCATCCAATGTAGTATCCAATGTATCATCCAATGTAGCATCCAATGTACAAATTATTCATAACAGAGTACTAATTATTTAGTGCAGCCTTATTATACTATTTGTCTAAAATAATAAAATCAATGAAAATCGATGTTTCTACATCATTAAAATATTTTAAAAATAATTCACCGTTAAGTAATAAAGATGAGTAAGACAACCAAAAGTAAAGAAAGAAATGAATAATTAGATGCCAAATATTTCCTCTTTGCAAGAGCAATTTCAAAGAGAAGTGCAAAAAATCTTGCCGTCATTGTGCGGTAAAATATTTGTGTATAAAACGTGACAAAGTATCGGCAGAGGCAACAAATTGACGACCACTGCTTTATATTATTTTCATAAGTAATTATAAATAATCACTTGGTTTATGAGTAATTTCTCCATTTTAATTCTTGAAACACTTGGTTTAAATCCAAATAGCAATCTCCATTTGGTATCAATTTCATATGGAGCCCTTTATATAAAATCATTGACTTCCTTTAATTAAACATTATGATTATTTGAGATAGAATCCCAAAAAGAATCAAATGTTTGAAGAAAATTTTCAATCCCACTGCAGCTGTTCCTTGAAGAATCAATGGTAGGTTCGGCTTATTTAATGTCATGGGCGGTTTTTCATCCATGCCACATGACCCCTTGGATATGCCGCACCGATAACCCTCACCAGCGCTCAGCGATAGGCAGATGCCAAAAGTGCCGCACGCGCAGACCCTGATGGCAAAAACAAGGTTGTTGACCCTGATGGCAAAAACAAGGTTGTTGACAACGGACCTATTTCTATCTTGTAAAAATCTAAGTCCTTTTGATTGTAAAAATAGTGTAGTTTTATTTCATGTACATCCATTATGATTCTCTCGCTTAGGTAGGTCAAGTGTTGTAACTTTTGTTTATTTTTGTTTAAGCACTATTAGGGGGATCAAGCAATTACAAACAATTCTCTATACTGGTGTCTTTCCCCCTTGACACCGTGTTGTTTTTTTTGGAATAGCTTTCATTAATACAATCAAGCTATCTTTCATTATCAATTTTTATTTCTGTTCTCTCAATTGTTCTTGACATTGATTTTTCTCTACGACACTAACAATTTTGCATAGCGTACGAAGGGGGCCTCAGTTGGCGAATAGTAACTGCACTAATATAAGTTGCTTAGGCTTACATCGCCTTTCGAAGGAATCTCAGGAAGGCGCCGTGTAACAGTATGTGTAGCTTAAATGGATAAATAGATAGATAGATATAGAAGATACAAATAGATAATAGAAGTACAAGTTTGAGCGAGTAACATCGCGAACCATTCTATACTAGTCTACGAGTTACGGTAACGTTGTCTTAGAACAAAGACATTTAAACCATCATACTTTTAAAAAATTTGAAAACAAATGGAAACTTCTGATAAAATATTACTGAGAAAACAAACTGCAGCGGCGATGACCGTATTTATTAAAAAAAAGAGACAACCGAGATTTGTTTACTTTACTACACTGAAAGAAGTACAACACCATGGTAACTATGAGATTTGTTTACTTTAGTCCACTGAAAGAAGGGTAATGAACTGATTTGCGAGGATTGAGTTGAAACGTCGATTAAATACTTCAGCAGGAAAATTTATATTAAAGTACCAAACACCGTATAAAAAGAATTTTACATTAATTGGTGAATTGGAAATTATGATAATTAATTACTGCAGAATTCTCATACAAT
>MU733911.1:0-20681 GCA_026770625.1 Nicotiana glauca | reverse complement strand
GAAGAAGAAGATGAAGATCAGTAAATCAGTAGCAGACAACAGCAATGACAAGTGACGTTCAGCAATGTTGAATAACAATGACAAATCAAACATCCCAAAAATCCAATCAATGGCCAGGAAGTATTTGAAATCAACAGGATCAGTAGAACTCCACTAAACACCCTTGGAAATCACCCAGATATACTACACACTAGAACACTCTAGTAGATTAAAATCAACTAAAATAGTATTCAAAATATCCTGAATTTGAACTTTAAAATCCGTAGGAATCAGAATGATCAATTAATTTGTAACTGATTTAACACTTTGAATTTTTTCCGATCTTTTTTTTTTCGTTTTTCCATCCCCTCCCCTATCTTTCAGATTTTCAGCCTCTAAATAGGCACACAATTAGTGCATTTGCCGCTAACAAATTATCCTTTTATTTTTTTTAATTACCCCACTACTCTAGTGCCTTTTAATTAATCCCCTAATGAAATTTCTACCCTACCATCATGTCTTGTCCCCATCAATCATTAAACAAATATATTAGATTCCCACTACCATATGTCTTGTTCCCCACTATAATATTTTATTATTATTAGAGTTTAGTGGACAGAGCACTTAAATTAAATAAATCTGCAATTGATTAATTCCCGTATTACCCCTGAAATTATTAAAATTACTATTCTACCCCCATCCCTTCAATCTGTACCAAAATTATCACTGACCAAAATTGATTCCTAATTAAACACCAAATCACTACAGCTATAACCAAATTCCTAATCAAATTCAACAATTAATCTCATGAACAAACTCCTAATCAACAACATTTAAGAATTACTTCAACCAAGTCAGATTCACATTAAAGATAAACTTAACAGAATAATAAGTAGATTCAAATCACTAAAAATCAATCATCAATTGAACTCCAAATTAAATCCAACAGTAATACAATCAAAATGAAGGATTCAATGATCTAACAAGAGACAACCAAAATGAAGCTAAAGCATGGTAGGACAATGAACACACAAGCTATAAACTCTAAATATTTTTTCACAACTGTTAAAACAGAATCATACTAACAAAACGAAAAAGATGAAGGACGGACCTGAAGAAACCTCCCGATTAAACCAAAATGAGGCAAACTTTAAACGACTTTAAACGTAATCATCAACATCGAACCAGAATATTCGGACAAAGACTTCAACTTCGACGTAAACAAAATATGTCCGGCCAGCAATCGTTTTAAACAAACGACGAACAACGAAAAATGAAAGATGATGACAGACGATGAACTTAAACAAAACCAAACAAACATATTGGGGTTGTTTCGTCGAGCTGGAGACGACGGAGAAGGCTGTTGTAGGCTGGTCGTTTGAGTGGTCGTTTGGAGGCAGCAGGCTAGTTTGCCAACGTTGGTCGACGCTGGAGCTTGGGGTGGTGACGGGCAGCTTGTGGTCGACTGGAAGGAGGGGCTCGTTTGGCGATGGAGTGGCAATGGTGGTTGACGAGCTGGGGACGGTGACGCTGCCGCAGCTGGTTGGAAGCTGTTTGATGAGTTGTTCATGGCTGTGGAGGGTCGTTTGGACGTGAGGCTGGAGACGAGGGTGGTCGTGGAAGATGACTGGCGGTCATTGGAAGGTGATGGGTAGCCATGGTTGGAGGGTGGTTTGGAGAAGAAGAGGGGGGGTGTGTTTTTTAGGTTTAGGGTTTTTTTCTCTCTTTTGGGTAGTGTAATGAAAAATTAAAAATAAGGGTGGAGGGGGTTGTTTGGTCAGATGGGGGGTTGGATTGGGCTAGGGGATTTTGGGTTGGGTAAGGGATGTTTTGGGCCTAGTATGTTTAATTTGGAAAATGGCCCAATCCGAATTTCCTTCTATTTTTGGTTCTCTTTTTGTTTATTTGCTCTAAAATTAAACTTAAAAATCCTAAATTAAATTAATAAAATCAAATTTAACTTAAAATACTAATCAACTCCAAATAATAATTATCACACAAAATTAAACATCAATTAAAATAAAATCACACAATTTGGACATTAAATGCTAAAAAATGCAAAAATACATATTTTTGTGATTTTTCCATTTTTCTAAAACAAACTTAATTAATTTTAATTGTAAATTAAATCCTACAAATGCAAATGCAACATATTTTGTATTTTCATTAATTTAAACAAATAAATACGCACAGACAAAATACAAATAATTATCCAAAAATGCCGCAAAAAATCTCAAAATTGCACACAAAGAAAAATTATTTCTATTTTGAATTTTTGGGAGTAATTCATGTGAGGCAAAAATCACGTGCTCACACTTATTAGGCACTACCATCACGATGTCAGCCTATCAGAGCATTAAATGCCATAACTCAAAAATCCACGTAAGGGTCGCTGTCAACACGACTATTGAGAAGCCCACAAACCGCTATTGGTTCACCTTTCCGATGCTCATATGGTTTCTATAAATACCTCAATCGTTTAGTGATTCGCACTTTTACAACATGTTTGAACTTTCAGAGCCAAGGTCATCCCTTTTCACACTATTCTTTCTTCCATTCTTGGTTTATCACTTCCTTTCTCAGAAAGACCTTTCCACCACCACAGCTAGAACTCTAAAATAGTGCCTCGTAAAGAGGGTGTTGCCTCTTCACCTCGAACATCCAAAGGCAAACCCAAAGTGGCCCCCACCGTTGAACAGTGTACCCCTACCGAGTTTGACACTGCAAATAATTTTTCTATCGAGAGATCTTCATCTATGCCAGGTTGATGCGAATACGTGTCCCGATTTATAAGCATCGTGACTAATATGCAAAAAATGAAGGAAGACTGTCAACAGGAGTGGACAGTGCTGGTTGTGACTCCCCGTTCTAATGAGAGCATAACGGACCAGAAGGCTGGCTTTCTTTATATATGTACATACCCATTCAATTTGGGTCACGTCGATTATTTATGTCCTTCTTCCCCGTCTTTCTTCATGTATATACATAAGTATCAAGTGACGCTTGGACAAATTTATCCATCTTTCTGAAGGATAGTCTATATGCTACGTTATTTCTCCACACGACCAAGGGTATGACTTTCACCCTCGACCACTTGATTAGACTATATAGCCCTTGTTTTTTTCGAGGTTCGATTAAGCTTCACCCTTGATCTGCGAAGCCATTTTTCTCAAGCATTGATGAGAACAAGGATCGCTGATGGATGAGCAGGTTTGTTTGAGTGAGGACCTCGGACATCATCCCGGCGGAAAGGATGCCATTCTTGGAGCAGTGGAATATGTAGCGTAAGTGCCTCTCCCTCGAACACGTTTTAATTTCTTCTTCCTTCTTCTCAAAAAGTGATCTTCCCTTTATTTATGCAGCTACCATTTGGTACTCTGAAGCAGTCCATGACCTGTCGGGGTAGATTACTCAATTGAATACTTTGTTCCCTTATCTTGAGCATTCTTGGCCCAACATGGCTAAAATGCAGTGGCCGGACAAGAACTACGGTAAGCCTTTTATTGCCACTTCTACTAGGTCTCAATATCTCTTTCGCATACCCTTTGTGTTGACAAGATTTTAGTATTAGGCTTGTGCAGGGCTTGGTGATGGGGCGCTGATGATACAGCCTCCCAATGACGAGGAAAAGACCTTGAAGCCCGATAAGGGTAAGAAAAGGATGAGAGAGGCCGTTGCTAAATCTTCTATGTCAAAGAAACCCAAATCACGCAAGCCTCGAGCTGATGCCATGGTCTCGACTTCAGCTACATGGGAAAGTCCCAGTACTGAAGATGAAGATGACGACAATAATGAGAACCCTTTGGTAAAAAGGACAATATCGGGCATAGATGCCTCGTAGGTGGCTGGGTCGAGGGCTGCTGAATTGGGATTGGCCAATTTGGCTAGAGCCTATGTTATGGAGGCCCTCGATAAGGGTGTAGATACGGTCCCCGGGTTCCTAGACAGGTGTGGTACAGTCTCTTTTAAGGTCGTTGTCGATTACTCCACAGGGCCTGCACCCGGAACTTTTCGGGGACTGGATTTCTCAATCGGAGATATCGAAGTCCTGGATGGCTTAATTTGGGTCCTCGATTCTCACCATAGAATACATGGATGCACATAACAAAAATGTCAGCATTGTTGGAGGCCATCACGAGGGGGTAGGTGTGCTTGGAAACTTCCTCGATGGTGTTGGTGAGGGCATTGATCTTGACGCTCCCGATGCTATCAAGAAGGTGGTGAGGCTCCAGCAGCAGGTGATATCGTTTTATGCATACTCTTTGTGTTCCAAGCATTTTTCATCGTTTTTCTGACTCTTCTATTTTGTTGTAGGCTAAGAAGATATATGATCATGCTATATCTAAGCTGCGAGATAAGCTTATATGCTGTGGGAAAGAGGTCGAGAATCTCACCTCGTGGTTATAGGAGCCGGAGACCTCTTCTGCTCCAAAGGAGGAGGAGTCGAGTGGACTCCAGGCGAGGTTTGATGGAATGTGCTGAGATAAAGATAACCTTACCGAACAGGTAATATTTTATTTGCAAACTTACCCATTGTCCTTGTAACATGGTGTTTTTACTTTCTTTTTCCCTTGCAGGTTAGGCAAAAGTAGCCCCTCTTGGATCAGCTCTGAGAGGAGGCAGTTGCAAAGGATGTGGAGGTCCTCAAAGACGGACCTTCTGCGGATGGAGCTGGCATCGACCTGGGACCTTCTGCATAGTGACAAGGAGGAGGTTGCCATATTATAGTCGACTAAGTCTGTGGTAGAAGAAAAGGCATCTTCGTATAAGAAGGATGCCACCACTATGAATGAACGAGCAAAAGAGATATTGTGAAGGTCGAGTAAAAACTAACTCGGGCCGTTACTTATGCTCATGCGCAAGCGAGGAGGCATGCTCTTGAGGAAGCGAGTGATAAAGTCTCCAATTGCTCAGTTGAGATCAAGGAAGCCCGAACTTTAGAGGAAGATTCTACTTTTTCGGCCACTTCAAGTGAGGGTTCCGATGGAGGTTCCGAGGGCAGTGGGGGTGAGGAGTAGACTTAGTTCATCTATTTTCCTTTTTTTGGCAAGAGTTTTATAGGGGAAAGGATTTGTAAATTCTCCTCTGTTGTAAATGCTTTTTTGGAAATATAACAATTTCTCTGCTTCAAGTATTTTGCATTCCATGTTATAATGCTTTTGCCTTCGAATTCTGATGTTGGCTCTTCGGGGCATATACTTGGAGCAGTCGAGGCCTTTGAGATTGGGAACCATCTCAAAATTGGGCCGATAGTTTTCTATAGGGTCGATGCCAGCAATAGCTAAAATCCTCGAGGTATAATGAATTGTGAGCACATGTATGATAGTGTCATTTATATGGCATGGTTGCGAAGTTACCGAGGTGGCCCCACCAGCGCGCTTCCCTAAAAAAATGATACTAACATAGCCAGATTTTGTTGGTCCCTAGGTCAGGCGAATAGTTTCTGCTTGCTCTATATATGTACTTGTTTTCCCTTAATTTGAAGATACTGCAATATCGGGCGACTATCTTTTTTTTAGGGTTCTCCTTTCCTGCACAAATTTCCCTTTACCTCAAACCATTCGCCTTCCCTTCTCTTTGTTTTACCATAGCCATGGCTACTGTGCCCATATTCGCTTGCCAAGGAGAGGAGGGTTCTTCCCTAGTTTCCCACTCGATCGGTGGTACACCGCCGATGTCCGTTGAGATAATATCGAGTTGCTTTATCACGAAGAGGGACTTTACGTTAGAGAAACCTCTCAATGTTCCGGGCCATCAAGAGCATACGTCAAGGTTTATCTCCTCAATGGGGGAGGAGCTTCTCGAAATAGTCAGAAAAGATTGCGGATGGGGACAAGAGGTGGTGTTGCATGTGCCTTCCCCGGAAGAGAACATTACGACCCATGTCAAGGGGTTTTAAACGTATATACGTACCCTTTTATATTGGGGCCTCTCGATAGGGTAGTGCTCAAGTTTTGTGGAAGGTATCAGGTTAACTTGGTGCAGGATCACCCATCCTTTTGGAAGATAGTGGTGATGATAAGGTACTTTACGGATAAGGTCGGGCTCGAATTCACCCTTAGTTATCTCATTAGGTTATACCAGCCTTTGCATTACCAGAGCATGATTACTCTACGGCATTGATCCACAAGGCCCCTAGTCCCTAGCGATGAAGAGGATGATGACCAAGGGTGGATGAGCCGATGTTTTCGAGCACGGACAGTTGATATTATCCCTGGAGAATTTTGCCATTTCTTGAGAAATGGAATTTCACACGGAAGTGGTACACTCGTGTTTTAATTATTTTTTTCCATAGTTGAGGCTGGCTCCATAAAGATGTTTCATTTTTATTTCTTTAGCGATCCCTTATTTGCCGAATGAGGTTCCTGAGCTAGCTGAATTGTCTGGTAAGCTGGTAGCTTGACCGACTTATAATAAGTGCAGCTGGCGAGACCTGTCCAATAGGAGATAGGAAGCAAAACATCATGGTAGGTGCTTAGTGGTTTGTTTTCTCAAAAAGTTACTATCTTTTTAGCACACTAACTCTGCCACTTCATGTGTTAGAGAATTTTTTGAGATGAGGCCGTGTCCCCTCGGGGAGGAGGAAAGATTTCCAACCTCGAGGCCAAGGATTGATAACAAATGGAAGGATTCTTCGAAGGGCGAGAATGCTTGCAGCAGGTCGAGACCTATTCAGAGGTTCAACAAAGACGTGTGGACCGAACCTACAGCCTCTAAATCCTCATTTTCTGAAAAGACAGTTCCTTTCTTGCAGCCGTCTCCCATTGCTATCGAAGGTACTTCGAGGGAAAAGGGTTTTCTATAGCATTCCTCTTCCCTGCCGAAGGTACTTCAAGGGACGTTCGAGGCATGGGGTAGAGTGAATCAAGTGGAACATCGAGCGACCACGCTCCCATTGGGAATAGTTTTAATGGGGTCGATGAGGCCAAGCCAGTAGATGTGTGCTCGAATTTTGATGAAGCTCAGTAGCTCAGTTCCATGGTAACTTTTGGCAGTCGGTACAGGCTTTTTAGTTTCGTGCCTTCCCTTTCTTATTGAGCTCCCTTTTCGCAGGCTTTTGACAAGCTAAAGTCCGAGTTGCTTTGTTGTGAAGTCAGGTTGCAGAAAGCTTTGGATAGGGATAAATCCCTCACGCTTCTTTCTAAGAAGATGGGAGATGAGTTGGATTACCTGGGGTACGAGGCGGATTGAAGTCGGAACTACAAAATCTATCTCGGGTAACCTTTAGAATGAGTCAATATATGCTCCTCCTTCTACTTTCTGAGATTAATATTCTGATATTCAAGCTGCAGAGTAAAACAGAGGACCTGGAACAACTTTGGGGTGAAGTTTGCCGGGTTAAGTACGAGCGTAAAGAGCTAAAGGTTTAGGTAGATTCCCAAGTTGTGGCCAAGAGGGATGCTTTGGCCAAGGCTTTCACCCTCAGAGTGCAACTCCGGAATGCTTGAGCAAACAGCTCGGTTCGAACGAGCATGATTGCAAGGCTCGAGTCTGAACTTCTAAAGATGAAAGAAGAGGTTGTAGATGCTCGGGCTCAAGCTGAGGAGATCCGAACCAAGGTTGATATGAAAGTGTTTGTCTATTGCAAGACGCTGCTAATGGTCGAGCTGAGCTGAGAGGGGATCTCGACCGGGAGAGTAAGAAAAGAGTATGTTAGTTGTAAATCTTAGAGGGAAACCCTCGAGGTGATCCATATCAGGGGCTTCGATCTCTCAGAAGAGATAGAGCAGGAAAAGGCGGACGAATAAGACGCTAAGTTCCTTCTATTCGATGTCGAATCTCCAAAGGGGACGTAGATTAGGCCTTCCTTTTCCGATTTTGTGTATAGTGATTTCAAAGAACAATGTAAATGGATCTTGTATTTCTTCAGATATACGTATAAAAGAAAGCCTTGCGGTTTCATTTTTCATGCACTTCCCTTTGCTTCGATGTTTGTCAGCCATTATCCAGATGAACTGTTCTTCGAATCAAAAGAACCCTTAGATTTATGGTACAACCCTGGGGCTTGTTGGGTTGATCCGTAGGTTCTTACGCATTTGGTCGGCACGACCTCTTAGTATAAGCTGACGTTTAAGATCTTATACTTTTGCTCTTAGGCGTATTTAGTTAACTTTTCGGGCTCAGTCTCCGAGTCGAGTTTCGACTCGAGCTCATTGACCTTTAAGATTTTGAATTTAAAGCTGACCCTTAGGCTCTTATGCATTAGGTCAGTACGGCCTTTTATATAGGCTAGCGGCAGTGGATCTTACGTATTAGGTCAGTACGACCTTTTATATAGGCTTTATTTATCTCCCGTCAAGGTCTTATTGAAATTGTGTTTTCCTGACTCTTTGACGGTTCGATAAAAACCTCGATTGTGAGTTGTTATATAGATATGAACGAGCACCTCTAAAGGTTTTGCTCAGTGGCTGAGTGTCTCGAAGCATGTAGTTTGGATCTAACGTGGTCGAAGCTCTTTTGCCTATGTCGAGAGTAGACTGTTTAGCTGGTTCTTAAGTACTTTTGACGTAATTAAAGGCATGTGATTTTATAGCGACGGTCGGGTGTCCCTGAGTCGCGTTAGTTTGGCCGGAGCCTTATGACCATAGTCATTTATGTTTGGTAATAGCCTTTTAGTTCCTCAATGAAGTAGTTTTGGCGTCTACATCGAGGGTTTGCCTTTATTGGGGTCTTACAATTTCGGATATATAGCCTTACCTTTAAGTTCGAGGTAATGCCTTTTTATAAGGTACTATACCTTTTTACATGCCTTACTTGAGGCCTTATAATTTTGGGTACTTGGTACAAGTATAGTTCATGCCTTGCTTAAGGTCTTACAGATATTGGTATCTCCTTATAAATGTCTTGCGAGGTCGAGGTTGCCCATATGGGGTCTTATGGCCTCAGGTTTTGATAAGTCGATGGGATGGAAATTGGTGACAGTCCCTGAGACATTGAAAGTTTTGTTGGATCTGGAGCAGTTTTTGTAGACTTGAGGTTGCCTCATTGAGGGCTTACAAGTTTGAACCTTCCGACCAGGAGGTTGGACGGGCTCGAGTTTTGACGCCAGTCCCCAAGTGTTTGGAACATTTTTGGAACTGTAGCCATTTTTGTAGACTTGATGTTGCCTCATTGAGGGCTTACAAGTTCGAAGCTTCCGACCCGGAGGTCGGACGACTTCGAGTTTTTGCACCAGTCACCGAGTGTTCCGGATATTTTTAGCTCTGGAGCCGTTTTTGTAATAAATAGCGAACTTATTTGAAATGAGAAATGCTTTGATGGAGGGGAAAGTATTCTTTGATTACTTGGCACAAGTATACACGTTTTCACTATCAAGGACTCAGTTATTCTATACGAACATGATTCGTTCGACCATTTGGCCCGGTATATCATTCTCCTATCGAGACCCCATCTAGCATATCTTGGCTTCTCCGAGGAGGTGAACTTCAGGGGAATGCCCCCAGTATTTGAGGTTGATTGAAGAGAAGTCGTGAATACTTGTTGAGTCTTCCTTAGGTAGCATAGAGATGTTGCCTCGTTAAAAACCTTGTCGGTAAAACCCATCTTAGGATAAAAACCCGGTCAAAGGAAAATAGTGCAACGTATGATTTTGGAACCTAAGGCCTTCAATTTGGAAATCTCTTTGCCTATTTCGATCAGATACCTGGGCACAGGTTAGTGTTAAATGTAACTAAAAAGGGATATGATTATACCTTAGTGTCGATGGCGCCTTGAGCCTTGATGTGATTCAAACGTTTGCTTTTACTATATGGTACGGTACTTTGCTTGTTAAGTTGGGTGTAGCCGAGAATATAGCTGGTTATTGCTATTTTACTATTTTCTTATCCTTTGGCTCTTTCAATGGTGGAGGTATTGGCTCCGGTACCACATCATGCACCACAAACATCTCTTTTGATGCATGATGTTCCCCGTAGACGGTTTTTATCCTGTTCTTTGTCGGAAATTTCATCATTTGATGGAGGGTGGATGGTATTGCTCTCAAGCAGTGTATCCACGACCTTCTGAGAAAGGCGTTGTATCTCATTTCCTCTTTGATTACATGAAACTTAACATTTTGGGTTATGCCGGCTACATTAACTGGGAGGGTGATTTCTCCTTTTGTTATTTCGCTCGCCATGTAGAATACGTTGAGGACTCAAGAGGCGGGTACGATCTGTTGGAGTAGTCTGAGCTGCTCCACAACCCTCGACCCGATGATGTTGGCCGAGCTACCTGGATCCACAAGCACACACTTAATTTTAAATGTATTTACAAGAAAAAAAATTACCAATGCGTCGTTATAGGGATGGGATAGATCCTCGATTTCTTCATTGCTGAATGTGAGGGCATCCTCGGGTGTGTAACCTCAAGTTCTCTTTTCCCTGGTAATGGATATTTTTGTTCTCCTGACCATGGGTTCCTGTAGAGTATCAATACCTCCAAAGATCATGTGGATGACATGTTATGGCTTGTCTGTTTCACTCCTCTCAATCGCCTCTCTTTCTCGCAACTGATTTTTAGCTCGGTCACTGACTAATTCTTGGAGATGACCTTTGCTGAGTAGTCGGGCTACTTCTTCCCGAAGTTGTCGGAAATCCTCGGTCTTGTGACCGTGTGTGTTGTAAAATTCACACACTAAGTTATGGTTCCTTTGCTAAGGATCTAATTGCATAGGCCTAGGCCACCTGGTGTCTCTGATTTTACCGATGGCGAATACGATGTCTGAAATGTCGACGTTGAAGTTGTATTCCAACAAGCAAGGTACCTTTATCGGCCCTACGTGACTATCGAACCCTGCTCTACTAACAAGTCCCCGAGGATTCTTTCCTCGTCCACCCTTCAGTCATTACGGGCTATGTTGCACCTCGGGGCGTTTCTCCTATCTTCAGTGTATGGTTGGTATCTTTCTTTGTTTGGCTTTGGCTCCTTTTCCAGAAGCCTGCTAGGATATACCGAGCACGAGAGGACTCCTAGTTGGTCGTCTTCGACCCTGATCTTCGATTGGTATTGGTTGTGGACGTCCGACCAAGTCATGTGGGATATTCAATTAAGTTCTGCTTCAATTATTTCGAAGCTACCGAGCTTCGCTCGTTCGAACGTTGAGTGAAGGCCTGCACTACCCAGTCGTTAGAGATTGGTGGTAGTTCCATTTGTTCCATTTGAAAGCGAGATACAAACTCTCCCAGCATCTCGTTCTCCCTTTGTTTGATTTTGAAGATGTCGAATTTCCTTGTAGCTACCTTGATAGCACCAGCATGTGCCTTTATGAAGGAATCTTCCAGCATGGCAAACGAGTCTATCGAGTTTGGGGCTCGGTTGTGATACCACATTGTCGTTCCTTGTGAAAGTGTCTCCCCAAACTTTTTTAGTAGTATGGATTTGAGCTCGTCATCCTTTAGGTGGTTTCCTTTCACTGCACAAGTGTAAGCTGTGACATTCTCGTTGAGGTCCGAGGTTCCGTTGTACTTCGGAAGGTCAGGCATTCTGAACTTCTTTGGAATGGGTTTTGGGGCCACTTCCTATGAGAATGACTTTTGTACAAACTTCTTCTAATCTACACCCTTCAGTATCGGGGGTGTCCCCGGAATTTGATCAACCCTAGAATTGTAGGTCTCTACCTTCTTGTCATTGGATTCTATCTTCTTCTCGCCCGACTCGATCCTCTTTGTAAGGTCATCGAACATCTTTATGATGGCGGGGTAGGCTGTTGACCCTTGTTGCTTGATCTTTTCGGTACCTGTTTGGCTCGGGGAGCCATTTCAGGTACTACCGTGCTGGGAGTTTTCTGGTGGCTTTCCAACTGAGAAATCACCAACTGTTGTTCTTGTAACATCTCAAAGATGACGTGAAGGCTAACCCCTTGTTCTTCTGGAGTCGGGGTTTTTTGAACTTCTTGTTGATCTCCTTGTTGTATACTCATGTTGGTGTGGGAGCTTATTTTGACGTGTTAAGCGTTGTGCGAGACCACGTCCACGGGAATTTGTTCTGGTGCATCCTTAAGGTTTCATGCGTCTTCGAACGTGCCCAGAGTTGTTCTCAAATCCATCAAACCACGGTGTAACCTTACCATTCACATAGCCGGGGGGTGATCCTACGTCACCTTATCCTATATAGGCCTGATAACATAACATAACTAAAGTTTCTTAATTCAACCTAGCCCATAAGCCTTAGAATTCAATTTCCAACATCTGGAGTTTACTATAAGATAAGAACCTCGCATATTCACGTTGTGTAAGTTTGAACAAGCTGTATCAAGCTATATCCGTAACCCATGATGTAATCACATGATATACCTCAAAACTTAAATACTCATAGCAATAATTTCTAATCACAGTATCTGCTCAAAATAACCCAATGCCGGTAATAAATATCTTAACTAACAAAGCCTTTTCCTAACACCTTCATATACTACCAATGATGAAAGAAACACGCCAAGACTCATAACCATTTGTCAGATCAACCAGTTGTGGAATTTCCTTCTCCTTCAATAAGAACTATAGCTAATTTTCTAAGCTGACTTTTGATATTATCCTTCCAACTTGTTGTAATCAATTCCGATAGTATCCATAATAGGTCCAATGACCTCATCCCATCCAACACGACCACTATAGTAATATGACACATCAATACAGTCTATAGCACAACACGTGCAATCCGTGCACCAATAAGCAACAATCCAAATATACTAATATCATAGAAAATGACTCAAAAGAGAGAACAATCTCTCAAGCTTAACAATTACCACCACAATGCAATGCTAAGAACACATCACACACCGTATAACCAAAACACACGATTCAATCACAAAGGATCACACCCCAATAAAACTACGCTACAATGTTTGACCCCATCCAACCACTGGTACATATTATATACCTCAAGCCACCCTGCTCAAAATCAATAACCACGCAAAATTCGGCATCAAGCACCCAAAATACATTACCATAAACATGGAGAAGCAAATGACTCAACGTCAAATAGACCCCGAAAAAGCATAACCAATACGCCATCAACGAAGAAATACCCAATACTTTTCTCGCTCAAATTTCTCTATAAGACCACAACAGAACCGCACCATATGTGCATATAACCAACGAATCACAACTCCTCGTACCATAGAAGAATAACTCATAGACTATTTTAGAACAGGAATAAGCTCAACAATAACCGAACGGCATATCCCTCAACAATAGCAATATGGAGCCAACCAATGGACCCCTGAATCAACTATTGTCATACACAAAAAGATAAATAACCCTCCGAAATTCCACAATGACTGAATCACAACACATACTATCATCTGGCTAGCTTTGGCCACAACTTCACAGTCCATAACCATGAAATTATCTACTTGTGAGAACTCCTAGTCTCCAAATCCATAGAGCACACGAGTAACCATATCTTATCCTAACTCCACCGCCTGAATATCCAACATATCTCTCATACATGATCACCCCATGAAGAATACTTCTAAAATTCTTCCGTGCCACATAGAAAAATTTGAATATTAGCAGTAGATCAACTAGGAGAATGTCACAATACCAATGACGTATCCATAAATCAAAACACATTGCCCTTTCTGAAATGTATACTCTCATCAAGCCATATAAAATAGTAATTACATTTACCTAGTCATCTAAAACTGTCCAAGCTGCCTAATAATTTATGTCCTTCCCTTCAAAACTGAGTCGTGACCTTGCACATGCCAATCTCAAACCCACACAACACAGTGCATATACTATGCCATCATATCAAAAATATGAGAACTTCATAATCCACTCCGAGTCACCATCAACTACGTCCTCAATTAGCCAAGAACTTTCCATTTTATTTCATCCAGAGAAAATCATTATACATCACATGCTCCTTGCGCTAGTAGGAAATATACTCCTCAAACCATGTTAGAAACTATTGAGATCTCTTTGAAACCCATTTGCAGATGATTAAGCCATCAAAACTAAATCTCTCTAACTCATCCAAGCTACGTCGATCACCAAAAACCTAAGAGCATTGCCACAAAATACCTGTAGAAAACCACCACATCATAAGCACCAAAAGTGCCAATCACATATGTTACCATGCCGATCTAACCAACAACCAAGTTGTTCTATTTACCCCAGTTCCTTCTGAATTACCTTCAAATTGATACTTCTCCTTGCCATTATACCACAATCCTCAACCAAGACTCACAACACGAGACCCAAGCATAAAATCACACCGCCTTAAGGTTCATAAGCCGCTGAATGTTCTCTTATGCACTAAAAAGGTACCATAACTAAGATACCCACTTTGAAGAGACCTTATGTAAATTTCAAGCTATTCATCTTACCTTCCTAATTCTAAAATGTATAATCCACAATGATGTAGAAATATTGCGAGTCTCAACACCATCCAATGTAACTCTCAGCTTCTAGCCATATCAAATCTGCAAAAATTCTCATTTGTCGCATATAAATCTTGAATTCTTTAGAATCATTCCTGAGAATCATCCACTTTGATAAAATGTCAATTAAATTGGTCAAACGGACCGAACGTCCTATGCCCCATTTTCACACCAACACCCTAAGAAGTAATCGATACTTCTAAGCAACTGAGTGCATCCCTACTCAATACACACTATATCCTTTATGAATAACAACTCAATAATCCCATGATTCA
Source organism: Nicotiana glauca (assembly GCA_026770625.1). Classification (NCBI taxonomy): domain Eukaryota; kingdom Viridiplantae; phylum Streptophyta; class Magnoliopsida; order Solanales; family Solanaceae; genus Nicotiana; species Nicotiana glauca. The sequence goes on along the minus strand of MU733911.1, from coordinate 6,065 downwards.
CATATACCCTTGAATTGTAACATAACCTATATCCAGAAGTTCCTCATCAATATCGACCTCTACAAGCCCTAACTACTTCACAAGTATACCTCAACCAACACTAATATAACACATAACCGCGCAATCAGCTCGTCGATAGCAGACTTCCCCACTTAGCTCAAGCCAAGGAATAGAGCATTTGATAACTTATAATACCCATACTTTGATGATGCCCAAAATCCCACAATGAAATTCAACTAACACTCCTTCATAAGCTTATGTAACACAAACTATCTAATATCTCAAATCATCTGCAAATCTCGCGTTCACCTTTGTAACAGTCAAGACAACTCTCATAAACGATCCAAACCAAATTTCAACACATATAATTCACAGGTAAAAGAGAACTTGCTACAAAATAACATAGAGATTACACGAACCTTAAGACACCCCGCAGGAGATAACTACCTGCTTAGCCTCAAATTGATAATTTTTTATATCCTTCCATAGTCATAACAACTACACAACCACATAATCTTCCTAAACCTTAACTCATATCACGAAATGAAAATATACTAAACTCCTCAACTAAATAACATGAAAAGATCCTTCAACTCACCAATCACTCGAGACTATACGTCAAATCAAGATTGAAATAAAACACCTAATAGTTCTTTCTACACCTCAAGCACAGCCTTCTTGAAATATTCAAGCAATATAAATACATCTCGCAGTCGCATCATACTCATCACATCAACATCGACATAAAAAATCTACACACAATTTGTAGGAAGTATAGTACAAGCACAACCGACCCCATGTACTCAAATAAGTAACAAACCTAAAATTAGGTTGAATGTAGTAACGGGTTGGAACATGGTTGGGACCAACACCAATAACCAACAGGAGTTCATAACAATGTAGAGCATATTTAGATAAGGAAGTAACTTAGAGATAAAATGCGCAGATTTTCACAATTTTCCAAAAATAGTTCTGCTCTTCAAGAATGTCAATGAAAACTCAGTAATAAAACAATATGCATACTCTTAGAGTATGAATTCACTCAATCCTCCTAGTCATTCAGTCCTCATAGTCACTCAATCCTCCCAGTCACTCAGTCATCACACCTACTCAATCTTTACAATAACTCAATCCTCCTAATCACTCGGCACTCGACACTCGGCACTTGCACTCAGTAGGTACCTGCACTCACTGGGGTGTACTAACTCCGGATGGGCTCCTTAATCTCAAGCACTATAATCTGCAGGGACAACTCATGTGCTATAGTATCAAATCTGAATCCACACAGACAACTCATAGTATCAATATCAGAATCTGCACGGACAACTCACGTATTGTACGGACAACTCACGTATTGTACGGACAACTCACGTGCTATAACATCAATATCATCACAATCAGGCCCTCGACCTCACTTAGTCATCAATCTCACCAGTCTCTCGGACACTCAATGTCATGAATCTAGTCCGTCAAAAATGGTATAATGTATCAATAAATAACAAATGAGACTAAGATATGATATGAATGTATGAATATGACTAAGTACGAAATATCAATGAAATCATTAAAGTGATAGCAAGAAACGACCACTATGGGTCCTAATAATATTATTATAAAGCCTACATGATATCTAGAATAATTGACAGCTCAATTAATTAATCACATGGAGAAAACACAGATATCAACAAATTAGGGGCACTATATAGTGCCATGAAGGCAATGAAGCCACCATTCATAGGGTGCACGCCCACGCGCCTGTCACCTAACATGTGCTTCACCTCAAAAACAATCACATAGCACATAATTCGGGGTTTCATACCCTCAGCACTAAGTTTAGAAGAGTTACTTATCTTAAACAAGCCAATTCCAACATCGAGCACCCCAAGAGACGCTTTAAAATTTCCATTACGCGCATAGCAACCTCCGAACATCTCAAAATTATCAAAAAGCAACACAAATACATCTGATAAATCCCAAGGAAGCAATTACAAATGATAAAGATCGAATTCTACATCAAATCTCCAATCTGGCCAAAAATTACACCCAAGCCCATGACTCGAAACACGGCAAAACTCTAAAAACCGATAACTTATTCTATTATGAGTCCAACCATACTAGATTCACTTAAATCTGACTCCAAATCGGTGTTAAAACTCAAAAATTCATATTCTAAAACTTTAGGCCAACCCCCCCAATTTTTCTTTTAAAATTCATCAACCAATCGCTAAAAATGAATATGGATTCATGAAGTGTAATAAAAAATGAGTAGAGAACACTTAACCCAATCCTTGTGATAAAATTTGCTCCAAAAATTGCCTCAATCTGAGTCCCACTTCTCAAAATATGAAGAAAAAACAAAACTCTCGATTTTTATATCTTCTTCCCAACACTTTCTGCATTTGCGGACAAATTACCGCATCTACTACCACTGCATATGCGGTAAAAACTTCGCTTCTATAGAAATTGCCTTGCCCAGAATCCCCTCACCTGCGGATGTCGACTTCCACTTCTGCGAATCCTTACGCACATGCGATTCCCAATCTCACATCTGCGTGCACTCAGGTGTGCAACTAATGCGGTCTTCCTCACCTAGCCTTTTCTCTCTTCTGCGACTCCACAAACATTTTTGTGACCATCGCACCTACCCAGACTAGCTGCATGTGCGGTCATAATATAACCAAAAATTTTTGGTAGTGCAACATGAAATGAAAATGATCTGAACCTCGTCCGAAACTCACTCGAGCCACTCAGGACCCCATCAAAATAAACCAACAAGTCCCATGACATAAAATGGACCTACTCGAGGCCTCAAAATACACATAACAACATCGAAACGATGAATCATACTTCAATTCAAAATCATTGAACTTTGAAACTTCAACTTTCACAACTGATGCAGCAACCTATCAAATCATGCCCGTTTGACCTCAAATTGTGCACACAAGTCACATTTAAAATTACTGACTTGATCCAACTTCAGGAACTGGAATCTGACCCCGATATCAAAAAGTTCACTCCCGATCAAACTTTCAAAATTTCAACTTTCGCCATTTCAAGCCAAATTCTACTATGGACCTCCAAATCAGAATACAGATGCGCTCCTAAGTCCAAAATCATCCAATAGAGCTAATATAACCATTGTAAATCCAATCTTAGGTCAAATACAAAAAAGTCAAACTTGGTCTAACCTTTCAAATTTAAAGCTTCTAGCTGAGAATCATTCTTTCAAATAAATTCCGAATAACCTGAAAACCAAAATCGACGATTCCCATAAGTCATAATACATCATAATGATCTACTCATGCCCAAAACTACCGAGCAAAGTATAAATACTCAAAATGACAGATCGGTTCATTACAGTAATAAATTTAGATAATTTAATTTTTTAATTGAATTATTAATATTATTAAAATTGGATAGTTAATTGTTTGATTACCTAGAAGATTGGGTTAGGTGCCATCACGACTAGTGGTTTGGGTCATGGCAGATTTGTATCGGAGCTCTAGGTTCAAGGTTATACAAGTCATGAGCATGTGTCTAGTAGAGTCTTACTGATCGGTATGATGACGTCCATACCTATCTTCGAGATGCTACAAAATATTTAGGATATACTTCCCATCTTTCTATCTTTATTATGTGACATTGATTTAGCTTGAAGCGTAACTCTTGAATTCCTTCCACGTATTCGTATGCACATATGAGCGCTCGGTATCAGCTGTGCATTGATGACTTATGATTTCCTGTATGAGGTGTGAGATGTGATTTTTGTGTGTCGATGATGGGCCATTCTAGAGGACGTGAGGCTGGCTTTTGACTGTAACTTGAGCATAGAGGTGTTGATTGTGTGAGCACGTGCTTTTAGACATATATGTTCGGTAGTTTCCCATGGTAAAATTTGTGGTTGGATGGATATTTTACGAGTATGCTGTGACTGCGGGAAGTGATCAGATGGGTTAAATGTGACAAAAAGAGTTTGATTGATACGTAAATGGGTGCTTTATTTATTTCTTGATTTGGCATACAATCTCGAGTTATGGGTGTGTTGAAGGACCTTTCATGTTGTTTAATTGTGGAGTGAAGTAGATTTTCATGTTTGGTTGATGAGTTCAGAATCAAGAAGACTATGTATTTGTGTAGTAGATGTAACATTGGAAAGGGTATAAAAAGATGTCAGTTTAAGGCTAAGTAGGTGGGTTATCTCCTGCGGAGTGTCCTGAGGTTGTGTGATTCCTATGTTGTGTTGTTGAGAGTCCTCTTTTACCAGTGAATTATCTGTAGTGCAATTTGGGTCTGGGATCACTTATGTAGGTAGGCTTGACTGTTACAAGGGCGAATGCGAGATTTGTAGGATTTGAAATAGTAGATGGTTGTGTTGTGTGAGTTTATCAAGGATTCAATTGAATTTCACTACGGTATTATGGCGGTAATGATGTATGGATATTGTAGGTTATCAGATGCTTTATTCCTTTTCCTTGATCCAAGTTAGGAATGTTAACTATCGACAGGTAGATTGTGTGTTTATGTGTTGTATTGGTTTCAGTTTGAGGTATACTAGTGAATTAGTTATAGCTTACAAAGTTTGAAATCGAGGATGACCGAGCAAGGGAATTTCTGGATACGAATTGTATTACACTCTAAGGGTATATGGAAATCATGTAATTATTTAGTGGTTATTCGTGAAGGATGTAGTATTCATGGAGTAGAAATTTGCTCGGTTTCTTAAAAGTGTGGATTACTTATTAGGGTGCTAGTGTGCAAATGAGACACAAGTTGTTCGATCCATTTGGGCGTGCAATTGGGATTTGAATAGAGTAGATAACTCTCGAGAATGGTTCTGATAAATTCAATATTTAAATGTGGCAATTGAGAACTTTGTAGATTTGTATAAGGCTAGAAGCTGAGAGTTACATTGGATGGTGTCAAGACTCGCAATATTTCTATATCATTATGAATTCTAGATTTTAGTATCAGGAAGGTAAGATGAACATCTTTAAAATTATAGAACGTCCCTTTAGAGTGGGTATCTCGGTTGTGGTACTTTTGGGGTACTTAAGGGAGTATTCAGCGACTTATGATCCTTAGGGTGGTGTGGCTTTATACTATGGTCTCTTGTAGTGAGTCTTGGTTGAGGATTGTGGTATTAAGGTGAAGAGAAGTATCAATTTTAAGGTAATTCAGAAGGAACTTGGAGAAATAGGGAGACTTGGTAGTAGGTTGGATCATCACAGCAATGGATATAATCGGTTCTTTAGGTGCTTATGATGTGGTGAGCTCCTACAAGTATTTTGTTACGACCCAAACCGAAGGGCCGCGACGGGCACCCGGTTCCTTTCTCAACCAAGTACCGACGTAACTGTGAGCACGTGATTTTTACCCTAAGCAAATTATTCCAAAAATGTCAAATAAAATAATTTTACAATTGCAAGAATTTTTGTTGCATTATTTTTATTAATTTGTCACATAATAACTCATATTAAAAATACAAAATATACATATGCATTAAGATTTTTAATTTTTACATTTTTACATTTTTTTAGTATTAATGCATTTTGGGAAAAACAAATAGAAGAAAAATCGGGAAAAATAGTTCATTTTAGCTTTTATTGTTTTAATTGAAAATTACTACAAATTGGTTATTAAATAAATTTTAGAGTTTAATTAGTATAATTATTAAGTTTAATTTCAATTTTTTAAAATCAGAAAATATAAAAAAAATATACTCATATATATACATATATATACACAGTTGGGCCAAAAACACACCCAAAACACCCCTAAAGTACCCAGCCCAAAACAAATACAGCCCACCCTGTCCGGTCTCTATATGTAGGAAAATTAAAATGACGTCGTTTAGTTGTAGGAAATCTAGACCGTTGAATTTTGATCAAACGGTCAGAATACACAAGCCAGTTTACTTACCCAAACGTCAACGTTTTGAATCATTAAATCTGGACCATTCATTTGTTTGATCTAATGGGCAGGATTGAACTGTCACCCAATCAAACGACGTCGTCCCATCTTTATATCATCAGATCATTACAATATACCAGAAACGACGTCGTATG